>CM060428.1:2500-12500 GCA_030545235.1 Helianthus tuberosus | reverse complement strand
TAGGGTTTAGGGTTTAGGGTTTAGGGTTTAGGGTTTAGGGTTTAGGGTTTAGGGTTTAGGGTTTAGGGTTTAGGGTTTAGGGTTTAGGGTTTAGGGTTTAGGGTTTAGGGTTTAGGGTTTAGGGTTTAGGGTTTAGGGTTTAGGGTTTAGGGTTTAGGGTTTAGGGTTTAGGGTTTAGGGTTTAGGGTTTAGGGTTTAGGGTTTAGGGTTTAGGGTTTAGGGTTTAGGGTTTAGGGTTTAGGGTTTAGGGTTTAGGGTTTAGGGTTTAGGGTTTAGGGTTTAGGGTTTAGGGTTTAGGGTTTAGGGTTTAGGGTTTAGGGTTTAGGGTTTAGGGTTTAGGGTTTAGGGTTTAGGGTTTAGGGTTTAGGGTTTAGGGTTTAGGGTTTAGGGTTTAGGGTTTAGGGTTTAGGGTTTAGGGTTTAGGGTTTAGGGTTTAGGGTTTAGGGTTTAGGGTTTAGGGTTTAGGGTTTAGGGTTTAGGGTTTAGGGTTTAGGGTTTAGGGTTTAGGGTTTAGGGTTTAGGGTTTAGGGTTTAGGGTTTAGGGTTTAGGGTTTAGGGTTTAGGGTTTAGGGTTTAGGGTTTAGGGTTTAGGGTTTAGGGTTTAGGGTTTAGGGTTTAGGGTTTAGGGTTTAGGGTTTAGGGTTTAGGGTTTAGGGTTTAGGGTTTAGGGTTTAGGGTTTAGGGTTTAGGGTTTAGGGTTTAGGGTTTAGGGTTTAGGGTTTAGGGTTTAGGGTTTAGGGTTTAGGGTTTAGGGTTTAGGGTTTAGGGTTTAGGGTTTAGGGTTTAGGGTTTAGGGTTTAGGGTTTAGGGTTTAGGGTTTAGGGTTTAGGGTTTAGGGTTTAGGGTTTAGGGTTTAGGGTTTAGGGTTTAGGGTTTAGGGTTTAGGGTTTAGGGTTTAGGGTTTAGGGTTTAGGGTTTAGGGTTTAGGGTTTAGGGTTTAGGGTTTAGGGTTTAGGGTTTAGGGTTTAGGGTTTAGGGTTTAGGGTTTAGGGTTTAGGGTTTAGGGTTTAGGGTTTAGGGTTTAGGGTTTAGGGTTTAGGGTTTAGGGTTTAGGGTTTAGGGTTTAGGGTTTAGGGTTTAGGGTTTAGGGTTTAGGGTTTAGGGTTTAGGGTTTAGGGTTTAGGGTTTAGGGTTTAGGGTTTAGGGTTTAGGGTTTAGGGTTTAGGGTTTAGGGTTTAGGGTTTAGGGTTTAGGGTTTAGGGTTTAGGGTTTAGGGTTTAGGGTTTAGGGTTTAGGGTTTAGGGTTTAGGGTTTAGGGTTTAGGGTTTAGGGTTTAGGGTTTAGGGTTTAGGGTTTAGGGTTTAGGGTTTAGGGTTTAGGGTTTAGGGTTTAGGGTTTAGGGTTTAGGGTTTAGGGTTTAGGGTTTAGGGTTTAGGGTTTAGGGTTTAGGGTTTAGGGTTTAGGGTTTAGGGTTTAGGGTTTAGGGTTTAGGGTTTAGGGTTTAGGGTTTAGGGTTTAGGGTTTAGGGTTTAGGGTTTAGGGTTTAGGGTTTAGGGTTTAGGGTTTAGGGTTTAGGGTTTAGGGTTTAGGGTTTAGGGTTTAGGGTTTAGGGTTTAGGGTTTAGGGTTTAGGGTTTAGGGTTTAGGGTTTAGGGTTTAGGGTTTAGGGTTTAGGGTTTAGGGTTTAGGGTTTAGGGTTTAGGGTTTAGGGTTTAGGGTTTAGGGTTTAGGGTTTAGGGTTTAGGGTTTAGGGTTTAGGGTTTAGGGTTTAGGGTTTAGGGTTTAGGGTTTAGGGTTTAGGGTTTAGGGTTTAGGGTTTAGGGTTTAGGGTTTAGGGTTTAGGGTTTAGGGTTTAGGGTTTAGGGTTTAGGGTTTAGGGTTTAGGGTTTAGGGTTTAGGGTTTAGGGTTTAGGGTTTAGGGTTTAGGGTTTAGGGTTTAGGGTTTAGGGTTTAGGGTTTAGGGTTTAGGGTTTAGGGTTTAGGGTTTAGGGTTTAGGGTTTAGGGTTTAGGGTTTAGGGTTTAGGGTTTAGGGTTTAGGGTTTAGGGTTTAGGGTTTAGGGTTTAGGGTTTAGGGTTTAGGGTTTAGGGTTTAGGGTTTAGGGTTTAGGGTTTAGGGTTTAGGGTTTAGGGTTTAGGGTTTAGGGTTTAGGGTTTAGGGTTTAGGGTTTAGGGTTTAGGGTTTAGGGTTTAGGGTTTAGGGTTTAGGGTTTAGGGTTTAGGGTTTAGGGTTTAGGGTTTAGGGTTTAGGGTTTAGGGTTTAGGGTTTAGGGTTTAGGGTTTAGGGTTTAGGGTTTAGGGTTTAGGGTTTAGGGTTTAGGGTTTAGGGTTTAGGGTTTAGGGTTTAGGGTTTAGGGTTTAGGGTTTAGGGTTTAGGGTTTAGGGTTTAGGGTTTAGGGTTTAGGGTTTAGGGTTTAGGGTTTAGGGTTTAGGGTTTAGGGTTTAGGGTTTAGGGTTTAGGGTTTAGGGTTTAGGGTTTAGGGTTTAGGGTTTAGGGTTTAGGGTTTAGGGTTTAGGGTTTAGGGTTTAGGGTTTAGGGTTTAGGGTTTAGGGTTTAGGGTTTAGGGTTTAGGGTTTAGGGTTTAGGGTTTAGGGTTTAGGGTTTAGGGTTTAGGGTTTAGGGTTTAGGGTTTAGGGTTTAGGGTTTAGGGTTTAGGGTTTAGGGTTTAGGGTTTAGGGTTTAGGGTTTAGGGTTTAGGGTTTAGGGTTTAGGGTTTAGGGTTTAGGGTTTAGGGTTTAGGGTTTAGGGTTTAGGGTTTAGGGTTTAGGGTTTAGGGTTTAGGGTTTAGGGTTTAGGGTTTAGGGTTTAGGGTTTAGGGTTTAGGGTTTAGGGTTTAGGGTTTAGGGTTTAGGGTTTAGGGTTTAGGGTTTAGGGTTTAGGGTTTAGGGTTTAGGGTTTAGGGTTTAGGGTTTAGGGTTTAGGGTTTAGGGTTTAGGGTTTAGGGTTTAGGGTTTAGGGTTTAGGGTTTAGGGTTTAGGGTTTAGGGTTTAGGGTTTAGGGTTTAGGGTTTAGGGTTTAGGGTTTAGGGTTTAGGGTTTAGGGTTTAGGGTTTAGGGTTTAGGGTTTAGGGTTTAGGGTTTAGGGTTTAGGGTTTAGGGTTTAGGGTTTAGGGTTTAGGGTTTAGGGTTTAGGGTTTAGGGTTTAGGGTTTAGGGTTTAGGGTTTAGGGTTTAGGGTTTAGGGTTTAGGGTTTAGGGTTTAGGGTTTAGGGTTTAGGGTTTAGGGTTTAGGGTTTAGGGTTTAGGGTTTAGGGTTTAGGGTTTAGGGTTTAGGGTTTAGGGTTTAGGGTTTAGGGTTTAGGGTTTAGGGTTTAGGGTTTAGGGTTTAGGGTTTAGGGTTTAGGGTTTAGGGTTTAGGGTTTAGGGTTTAGGGTTTAGGGTTTAGGGTTTAGGGTTTAGGGTTTAGGGTTTAGGGTTTAGGGTTTAGGGTTTAGGGTTTAGGGTTTAGGGTTTAGGGTTTAGGGTTTAGGGTTTAGGGTTTAGGGTTTAGGGTTTAGGGTTTAGGGTTTAGGGTTTAGGGTTTAGGGTTTAGGGTTTAGGGTTTAGGGTTTAGGGTTTAGGGTTTAGGGTTTAGGGTTTAGGGTTTAGGGTTTAGGGTTTAGGGTTTAGGGTTTAGGGTTTAGGGTTTAGGGTTTAGGGTTTAGGGTTTAGGGTTTAGGGTTTAGGGTTTAGGGTTTAGGGTTTAGGGTTTAGGGTTTAGGGTTTAGGGTTTAGGGTTTAGGGTTTAGGGTTTAGGGTTTAGGGTTTAGGGTTTAGGGTTTAGGGTTTAGGGTTTAGGGTTTAGGGTTTAGGGTTTAGGGTTTAGGGTTTAGGGTTTAGGGTTTAGGGTTTAGGGTTTAGGGTTTAGGGTTTAGGGTTTAGGGTTTAGGGTTTAGGGTTTAGGGTTTAGGGTTTAGGGTTTAGGGTTTAGGGTTTAGGGTTTAGGGTTTAGGGTTTAGGGTTTAGGGTTTAGGGTTTAGGGTTTAGGGTTTAGGGTTTAGGGTTTAGGGTTTAGGGTTTAGGGTTTAGGGTTTAGGGTTTAGGGTTTAGGGTTTAGGGTTTAGGGTTTAGGGTTTAGGGTTTAGGGTTTAGGGTTTAGGGTTTAGGGTTTAGGGTTTAGGGTTTAGGGTTTAGGGTTTAGGGTTTAGGGTTTAGGGTTTAGGGTTTAGGGTTTAGGGTTTAGGGTTTAGGGTTTAGGGTTTAGGGTTTAGGGTTTAGGGTTTAGGGTTTAGGGTTTAGGGTTTAGGGTTTAGGGTTTAGGGTTTAGGGTTTAGGGTTTAGGGTTTAGGGTTTAGGGTTTAGGGTTTAGGGTTTAGGGTTTAGGGTTTAGGGTTTAGGGTTTAGGGTTTAGGGTTTAGGGTTTAGGGTTTAGGGTTTAGGGTTTAGGGTTTAGGGTTTAGGGTTTAGGGTTTAGGGTTTAGGGTTTAGGGTTTAGGGTTTAGGGTTTAGGGTTTAGGGTTTAGGGTTTAGGGTTTAGGGTTTAGGGTTTAGGGTTTAGGGTTTAGGGTTTAGGGTTTAGGGTTTAGGGTTTAGGGTTTAGGGTTTAGGGTTTAGGGTTTAGGGTTTAGGGTTTAGGGTTTAGGGTTTAGGGTTTAGGGTTTAGGGTTTAGGGTTTAGGGTTTAGGGTTTAGGGTTTAGGGTTTAGGGTTTAGGGTTTAGGGTTTAGGGTTTAGGGTTTAGGGTTTAGGGTTTAGGGTTTAGGGTTTAGGGTTTAGGGTTTAGGGTTTAGGGTTTAGGGTTTAGGGTTTAGGGTTTAGGGTTTAGGGTTTAGGGTTTAGGGTTTAGGGTTTAGGGTTTAGGGTTTAGGGTTTAGGGTTTAGGGTTTAGGGTTTAGGGTTTAGGGTTTAGGGTTTAGGGTTTAGGGTTTAGGGTTTAGGGTTTAGGGTTTAGGGTTTAGGGTTTAGGGTTTAGGGTTTAGGGTTTAGGGTTTAGGGTTTAGGGTTTAGGGTTTAGGGTTTAGGGTTTAGGGTTTAGGGTTTAGGGTTTAGGGTTTAGGGTTTAGGGTTTAGGGTTTAGGGTTTAGGGTTTAGGGTTTAGGGTTTAGGGTTTAGGGTTTAGGGTTTAGGGTTTAGGGTTTAGGGTTTAGGGTTTAGGGTTTAGGGTTTAGGGTTTAGGGTTTAGGGTTTAGGGTTTAGGGTTTAGGGTTTAGGGTTTAGGGTTTAGGGTTTAGGGTTTAGGGTTTAGGGTTTAGGGTTTAGGGTTTAGGGTTTAGGGTTTAGGGTTTAGGGTTTAGGGTTTAGGGTTTAGGGTTTAGGGTTTAGGGTTTAGGGTTTAGGGTTTAGGGTTTAGGGTTTAGGGTTTAGGGTTTAGGGTTTAGGGTTTAGGGTTTAGGGTTTAGGGTTTAGGGTTTAGGGTTTAGGGTTTAGGGTTTAGGGTTTAGGGTTTAGGGTTTAGGGTTTAGGGTTTAGGGTTTAGGGTTTAGGGTTTAGGGTTTAGGGTTTAGGGTTTAGGGTTTAGGGTTTAGGGTTTAGGGTTTAGGGTTTAGGGTTTAGGGTTTAGGGTTTAGGGTTTAGGGTTTAGGGTTTAGGGTTTAGGGTTTAGGGTTTAGGGTTTAGGGTTTAGGGTTTAGGGTTTAGGGTTTAGGGTTTAGGGTTTAGGGTTTAGGGTTTAGGGTTTAGGGTTTAGGGTTTAGGGTTTAGGGTTTAGGGTTTAGGGTTTAGGGTTTAGGGTTTAGGGTTTAGGGTTTAGGGTTTAGGGTTTAGGGTTTAGGGTTTAGGGTTTAGGGTTTAGGGTTTAGGGTTTAGGGTTTAGGGTTTAGGGTTTAGGGTTTAGGGTTTAGGGTTTAGGGTTTAGGGTTTAGGGTTTAGGGTTTAGGGTTTAGGGTTTAGGGTTTAGGGTTTAGGGTTTAGGGTTTAGGGTTTAGGGTTTAGGGTTTAGGGTTTAGGGTTTAGGGTTTAGGGTTTAGGGTTTAGGGTTTAGGGTTTAGGGTTTAGGGTTTAGGGTTTAGGGTTTAGGGTTTAGGGTTTAGGGTTTAGGGTTTAGGGTTTAGGGTTTAGGGTTTAGGGTTTAGGGTTTAGGGTTTAGGGTTTAGGGTTTAGGGTTTAGGGTTTAGGGTTTAGGGTTTAGGGTTTAGGGTTTAGGGTTTAGGGTTTAGGGTTTAGGGTTTAGGGTTTAGGGTTTAGGGTTTAGGGTTTAGGGTTTAGGGTTTAGGGTTTAGGGTTTAGGGTTTAGGGTTTAGGGTTTAGGGTTTAGGGTTTAGGGTTTAGGGTTTAGGGTTTAGGGTTTAGGGTTTAGGGTTTAGGGTTTAGGGTTTAGGGTTTAGGGTTTAGGGTTTAGGGTTTAGGGTTTAGGGTTTAGGGTTTAGGGTTTAGGGTTTAGGGTTTAGGGTTTAGGGTTTAGGGTTTAGGGTTTAGGGTTTAGGGTTTAGGGTTTAGGGTTTAGGGTTTAGGGTTTAGGGTTTAGGGTTTAGGGTTTAGGGTTTAGGGTTTAGGGTTTAGGGTTTAGGGTTTAGGGTTTAGGGTTTAGGGTTTAGGGTTTAGGGTTTAGGGTTTAGGGTTTAGGGTTTAGGGTTTAGGGTTTAGGGTTTAGGGTTTAGGGTTTAGGGTTTAGGGTTTAGGGTTTAGGGTTTAGGGTTTAGGGTTTAGGGTTTAGGGTTTAGGGTTTAGGGTTTAGGGTTTAGGGTTTAGGGTTTAGGGTTTAGGGTTTAGGGTTTAGGGTTTAGGGTTTAGGGTTTAGGGTTTAGGGTTTAGGGTTTAGGGTTTAGGGTTTAGGGTTTAGGGTTTAGGGTTTAGGGTTTAGGGTTTAGGGTTTAGGGTTTAGGGTTTAGGGTTTAGGGTTTAGGGTTTAGGGTTTAGGGTTTAGGGTTTAGGGTTTAGGGTTTAGGGTTTAGGGTTTAGGGTTTAGGGTTTAGGGTTTAGGGTTTAGGGTTTAGGGTTTAGGGTTTAGGGTTTAGGGTTTAGGGTTTAGGGTTTAGGGTTTAGGGTTTAGGGTTTAGGGTTTAGGGTTTAGGGTTTAGGGTTTAGGGTTTAGGGTTTAGGGTTTAGGGTTTAGGGTTTAGGGTTTAGGGTTTAGGGTTTAGGGTTTAGGGTTTAGGGTTTAGGGTTTAGGGTTTAGGGTTTAGGGTTTAGGGTTTAGGGTTTAGGGTTTAGGGTTTAGGGTTTAGGGTTTAGGGTTTAGGGTTTAGGGTTTAGGGTTTAGGGTTTAGGGTTTAGGGTTTAGGGTTTAGGGTTTAGGGTTTAGGGTTTAGGGTTTAGGGTTTAGGGTTTAGGGTTTAGGGTTTAGGGTTTAGGGTTTAGGGTTTAGGGTTTAGGGTTTAGGGTTTAGGGTTTAGGGTTTAGGGTTTAGGGTTTAGGGTTTAGGGTTTAGGGTTTAGGGTTTAGGGTTTAGGGTTTAGGGTTTAGGGTTTAGGGTTTAGGGTTTAGGGTTTAGGGTTTAGGGTTTAGGGTTTAGGGTTTAGGGTTTAGGGTTTAGGGTTTAGGGTTTAGGGTTTAGGGTTTAGGGTTTAGGGTTTAGGGTTTAGGGTTTAGGGTTTAGGGTTTAGGGTTTAGGGTTTAGGGTTTAGGGTTTAGGGTTTAGGGTTTAGGGTTTAGGGTTTAGGGTTTAGGGTTTAGGGTTTAGGGTTTAGGGTTTAGGGTTTAGGGTTTAGGGTTTAGGGTTTAGGGTTTAGGGTTTAGGGTTTAGGGTTTAGGGTTTAGGGTTTAGGGTTTAGGGTTTAGGGTTTAGGGTTTAGGGTTTAGGGTTTAGGGTTTAGGGTTTAGGGTTTAGGGTTTAGGGTTTAGGGTTTAGGGTTTAGGGTTTAGGGTTTAGGGTTTAGGGTTTAGGGTTTAGGGTTTAGGGTTTAGGGTTTAGGGTTTAGGGTTTAGGGTTTAGGGTTTAGGGTTTAGGGTTTAGGGTTTAGGGTTTAGGGTTTAGGGTTTAGGGTTTAGGGTTTAGGGTTTAGGGTTTAGGGTTTAGGGTTTAGGGTTTAGGGTTTAGGGTTTAGGGTTTAGGGTTTAGGGTTTAGGGTTTAGGGTTTAGGGTTTAGGGTTTAGGGTTTAGGGTTTAGGGTTTAGGGTTTAGGGTTTAGGGTTTAGGGTTTAGGGTTTAGGGTTTAGGGTTTAGGGTTTAGGGTTTAGGGTTTAGGGTTTAGGGTTTAGGGTTTAGGGTTTAGGGTTTAGGGTTTAGGGTTTAGGGTTTAGGGTTTAGGGTTTAGGGTTTAGGGTTTAGGGTTTAGGGTTTAGGGTTTAGGGTTTAGGGTTTAGGGTTTAGGGTTTAGGGTTTAGGGTTTAGGGTTTAGGGTTTAGGGTTTAGGGTTTAGGGTTTAGGGTTTAGGGTTTAGGGTTTAGGGTTTAGGGTTTAGGGTTTAGGGTTTAGGGTTTAGGGTTTAGGGTTTAGGGTTTAGGGTTTAGGGTTTAGGGTTTAGGGTTTAGGGTTTAGGGTTTAGGGTTTAGGGTTTAGGGTTTAGGGTTTAGGGTTTAGGGTTTAGGGTTTAGGGTTTAGGGTTTAGGGTTTAGGGTTTAGGGTTTAGGGTTTAGGGTTTAGGGTTTAGGGTTTAGGGTTTAGGGTTTAGGGTTTAGGGTTTAGGGTTTAGGGTTTAGGGTTTAGGGTTTAGGGTTTAGGGTTTAGGGTTTAGGGTTTAGGGTTTAGGGTTTAGGGTTTAGGGTTTAGGGTTTAGGGTTTAGGGTTTAGGGTTTAGGGTTTAGGGTTTAGGGTTTAGGGTTTAGGGTTTAGGGTCTAGGGTCTAGGGTCTAGGGTCTAGGGTTCTAGGGTCTAGGGTCTAGGGTCTAGGGTCTAGGGTCTAGGGTTCTAGGGTTAGGGTTTAGGGTCTAGGGTCTAGGGTTTAGGGTTCTAGGGTTTAGGGTCTAGGGTTCTAGGGTCTAGGGTCTAGGGTTCTAGGGTCTAGGGTCTAGGGGTCTAGGGTCTAGGGGTCTAGGGTCTAGGGTTAGGGTTTAGGGTTTAGGGTTTAGGGTTTAGGGTTTAGGGTTTAGGGTTCTAGGGTTTAGGGTTTAGGGTTTAGGGTTTAGGGTTTAGGGTTTAGGGTTTAGGGTTTAGGGTTTAGGGTTTAGGGTTTAGGGTTTAGGGTTTAGGGTTTAGGGTTTAGGGTTTAGGGTTTAGGGTTTAGGGTTTAGGGTTTAGGGTTTAGGGTTTAGGGTTTAGGGTTTAGGGTTTAGGGTTTAGGGTTTAGGGTTTAGGGTTTAGGGTTTAGGGTTTAGGGTTTAGGGTTTAGGGTTTAGGGTTTAGGGTTTAGGGTTTAGGGTTTAGGGTTTAGGGTTTAGGGTTTAGGGTTTAGGGTTTAGGGTTTAGGGTTTAGGGTTTAGGGTTTAGGGTTTAGGGTTTAGGGTTTAGGGTTTAGGGTTTAGGGTTTAGGGTTTAGGGTTTAGGGTTTAGGGTTTAGGGTTTAGGGTTTAGGGTTTAGGGTTTAGGGTTTAGGGTTTAGGGTTTAGGGTTTAGGGTTTAGGGTTTAGGGTTTAGGGTTTAGGGTTTAGGGTTTAGGGTTTAGGGTTTAGGGTTTAGGGTTTAGGGTTTAGGGTTTAGGGTTTAGGGTTTAGGGTTTAGGGTTTAGGGTTTAGGGTTTAGGGTTTAGGGTTTAGGGTTTAGGGTTTAGGGTTTAGGGTTTAGGGTTTAGGGTTTAGGGTTTAGGGTTTAGGGTTTAGGGTTTAGGGTTTAGGGTTTAGGGTTTAGGGTTTAGGGTTTAGGGTTTAGGGTTTAGGGTTTAGGGTTTAGGGTTTAGGGTTTAGGGTTTAGGGTTTAGGGTTTAGGGTTTAGGGTTTAGGGTTTAGGGTTTAGGGTTTAGGGTTTAGGGTTTAGGGTTTAGGGTTTAGGGTTTAGGGTTTAGGGTTTAGGGTTTAGGGTTTAGGGTTTAGGGTTTAGGGTTTAGGGTTTAGGGTTTAGGGTTTAGGGTTTAGGGTTTAGGGTTTAGGGTTTAGGGTTTAGGGTTTAGGGTTTAGGGTTTAGGGTTTAGGGTTTAGGGTTTAGGGTTTAGGGTTTAGGGTTTAGGGTTTAGGGTTTAGGGTTTAGGGTTTAGGGTTTAGGGTTTAGGGTTTAGGGTTTAGGGTTTAGGGTTTAGGGTTTAGGGTTTAGGGTTTAGGGTTTAGGGTTTAGGGTTTAGGGTTTAGGGTTTAGGGTTTAGGGTTTAGGGTTTAGGGTTTAGGGTTTAGGGTTTAGGG
>CM060427.1:157809895-157817395 GCA_030545235.1 Helianthus tuberosus | reverse complement strand
CCTAAACCCTAAACCCTAAACCCTAAACCCTAAACCCTAAACCCTAAACCCTAAACCCTAAACCCTAAACCCTAAACCCTAAACCCTAAACCCTAAACCCTAAACCCTAAACCCTAAACCCTAAACCCTAAACCCTAAACCCTAAACCCTAAACCCTAAACCCTAAACCCTAAACCCTAAACCCTAAACCCTAAACCCTAAACCCTAAACCCTAAACCCTAAACCCTAAACCCTAAACCCTAAACCCTAAACCCTAAACCCTAAACCCTAAACCCTAAACCCTAAACCCTAAACCCTAAACCCTAAACCCTAAACCCTAAACCCTAAACCCTAAACCCTAAACCCTAAACCCTAAACCCTAAACCCTAAACCCTAAACCCTAAACCCTAAACCCTAAACCCTAAACCCTAAACCCTAAACCCTAAACCCTAAACCCTAAACCCTAAACCCTAAACCCTAAACCCTAAACCCTAAACCCTAAACCCTAAACCCTAAACCCTAAACCCTAAACCCTAAACCCTAAACCCTAAACCCTAAACCCTAAACCCTAAACCCTAAACCCTAAACCCTAAACCCTAAACCCTAAACCCTAAACCCTAAACCCTAAACCCTAAACCCTAAACCCTAAACCCTAAACCCTAAACCCTAAACCCTAAACCCTAAACCCTAAACCCTAAACCCTAAACCCTAAACCCTAAACCCTAAACCCTAAACCCTAAACCCTAAACCCTAAACCCTAAACCCTAAACCCTAAACCCTAAACCCTAAACCCTAAACCCTAAACCCTAAACCCTAAACCCTAAACCCTAAACCCTAAACCCTAAACCCTAAACCCTAAACCCTAAACCCTAAACCCTAAACCCTAAACCCTAAACCCTAAACCCTAAACCCTAAACCCTAAACCCTAAACCCTAAACCCTAAACCCTAAACCCTAAACCCTAAACCCTAAACCCTAAACCCTAAACCCTAAACCCTAAACCCTAAACCCTAAACCCTAAACCCTAAACCCTAAACCCTAAACCCTAAACCCTAAACCCTAAACCCTAAACCCTAAACCCTAAACCCTAAACCCTAAACCCTAAACCCTAAACCCTAAACCCTAAACCCTAAACCCTAAACCCTAAACCCTAAACCCTAAACCCTAAACCCTAAACCCTAAACCCTAAACCCTAAACCCTAAACCCTAAACCCTAAACCCTAAACCCTAAACCCTAAACCCTAAACCCTAAACCCTAAACCCTAAACCCTAAACCCTAAACCCTAAACCCTAAACCCTAAACCCTAAACCCTAAACCCTAAACCCTAAACCCTAAACCCTAAACCCTAAACCCTAAACCCTAAACCCTAAACCCTAAACCCTAAACCCTAAACCCTAAACCCTAAACCCTAAACCCTAAACCCTAAACCCTAAACCCTAAACCCTAAACCCTAAACCCTAAACCCTAAACCCTAAACCCTAAACCCTAAACCCTAAACCCTAAACCCTAAACCCTAAACCCTAAACCCTAAACCCTAAACCCTAAACCCTAAACCCTAAACCCTAAACCCTAAACCCTAAACCCTAAACCCTAAACCCTAAACCCTAAACCCTAAACCCTAAACCCTAAACCCTAAACCCTAAACCCTAAACCCTAAACCCTAAACCCTAAACCCTAAACCCTAAACCCTAAACCCTAAACCCTAAACCCTAAACCCTAAACCCTAAACCCTAAACCCTAAACCCTAAACCCTAAACCCTAAACCCTAAACCCTAAACCCTAAACCCTAAACCCTAAACCCTAAACCCTAAACCCTAAACCCTAAACCCTAAACCCTAAACCCTAAACCCTAAACCCTAAACCCTAAACCCTAAACCCTAAACCCTAAACCCTAAACCCTAAACCCTAAACCCTAAACCCTAAACCCTAAACCCTAAACCCTAAACCCTAAACCCTAAACCCTAAACCCTAAACCCTAAACCCTAAACCCTAAACCCTAAACCCTAAACCCTAAACCCTAAACCCTAAACCCTAAACCCTAAACCCTAAACCCTAAACCCTAAACCCTAAACCCTAAACCCTAAACCCTAAACCCTAAACCCTAAACCCTAAACCCTAAACCCTAAACCCTAAACCCTAAACCCTAAACCCTAAACCCTAAACCCTAAACCCTAAACCCTAAACCCTAAACCCTAAACCCTAAACCCTAAACCCTAAACCCTAAACCCTAAACCCTAAACCCTAAACCCTAAACCCTAAACCCTAAACCCTAAACCCTAAACCCTAAACCCTAAACCCTAAACCCTAAACCCTAAACCCTAAACCCTAAACCCTAAACCCTAAACCCTAAACCCTAAACCCTAAACCCTAAACCCTAAACCCTAAACCCTAAACCCTAAACCCTAAACCCTAAACCCTAAACCCTAAACCCTAAACCCTAAACCCTAAACCCTAAACCCTAAACCCTAAACCCTAAACCCTAAACCCTAAACCCTAAACCCTAAACCCTAAACCCTAAACCCTAAACCCTAAACCCTAAACCCTAAACCCTAAACCCTAAACCCTAAACCCTAAACCCTAAACCCTAAACCCTAAACCCTAAACCCTAAACCCTAAACCCTAAACCCTAAACCCTAAACCCTAAACCCTAAACCCTAAACCCTAAACCCTAAACCCTAAACCCTAAACCCTAAACCCTAAACCCTAAACCCTAAACCCTAAACCCTAAACCCTAAACCCTAAACCCTAAACCCTAAACCCTAAACCCTAAACCCTAAACCCTAAACCCTAAACCCTAAACCCTAAACCCTAAACCCTAAACCCTAAACCCTAAACCCTAAACCCTAAACCCTAAACCCTAAACCCTAAACCCTAAACCCTAAACCCTAAACCCTAAACCCTAAACCCTAAACCCTAAACCCTAAACCCTAAACCCTAAACCCTAAACCCTAAACCCTAAACCCTAAACCCTAAACCCTAAACCCTAAACCCTAAACCCTAAACCCTAAACCCTAAACCCTAAACCCTAAACCCTAAACCCTAAACCCTAAACCCTAAACCCTAAACCCTAAACCCTAAACCCTAAACCCTAAACCCTAAACCCTAAACCCTAAACCCTAAACCCTAAACCCTAAACCCTAAACCCTAAACCCTAAACCCTAAACCCTAAACCCTAAACCCTAAACCCTAAACCCTAAACCCTAAACCCTAAACCCTAAACCCTAAACCCTAAACCCTAAACCCTAAACCCTAAACCCTAAACCCTAAACCCTAAACCCTAAACCCTAAACCCTAAACCCTAAACCCTAAACCCTAAACCCTAAACCCTAAACCCTAAACCCTAAACCCTAAACCCTAAACCCTAAACCCTAAACCCTAAACCCTAAACCCTAAACCCTAAACCCTAAACCCTAAACCCTAAACCCTAAACCCTAAACCCTAAACCCTAAACCCTAAACCCTAAACCCTAAACCCTAAACCCTAAACCCTAAACCCTAAACCCTAAACCCTAAACCCTAAACCCTAAACCCTAAACCCTAAACCCTAAACCCTAAACCCTAAACCCTAAACCCTAAACCCTAAACCCTAAACCCTAAACCCTAAACCCTAAACCCTAAACCCTAAACCCTAAACCCTAAACCCTAAACCCTAAACCCTAAACCCTAAACCCTAAACCCTAAACCCTAAACCCTAAACCCTAAACCCTAAACCCTAAACCCTAAACCCTAAACCCTAAACCCTAAACCCTAAACCCTAAACCCTAAACCCTAAACCCTAAACCCTAAACCCTAAACCCTAAACCCTAAACCCTAAACCCTAAACCCTAAACCCTAAACCCTAAACCCTAAACCCTAAACCCTAAACCCTAAACCCTAAACCCTAAACCCTAAACCCTAAACCCTAAACCCTAAACCCTAAACCCTAAACCCTAAACCCTAAACCCTAAACCCTAAACCCTAAACCCTAAACCCTAAACCCTAAACCCTAAACCCTAAACCCTAAACCCTAAACCCTAAACCCTAAACCCTAAACCCTAAACCCTAAACCCTAAACCCTAAACCCTAAACCCTAAACCCTAAACCCTAAACCCTAAACCCTAAACCCTAAACCCTAAACCCTAAACCCTAAACCCTAAACCCTAAACCCTAAACCCTAAACCCTAAACCCTAAACCCTAAACCCTAAACCCTAAACCCTAAACCCTAAACCCTAAACCCTAAACCCTAAACCCTAAACCCTAAACCCTAAACCCTAAACCCTAAACCCTAAACCCTAAACCCTAAACCCTAAACCCTAAACCCTAAACCCTAAACCCTAAACCCTAAACCCTAAACCCTAAACCCTAAACCCTAAACCCTAAACCCTAAACCCTAAACCCTAAACCCTAAACCCTAAACCCTAAACCCTAAACCCTAAACCCTAAACCCTAAACCCTAAACCCTAAACCCTAAACCCTAAACCCTAAACCCTAAACCCTAAACCCTAAACCCTAAACCCTAAACCCTAAACCCTAAACCCTAAACCCTAAACCCTAAACCCTAAACCCTAAACCCTAAACCCTAAACCCTAAACCCTAAACCCTAAACCCTAAACCCTAAACCCTAAACCCTAAACCCTAAACCCTAAACCCTAAACCCTAAACCCTAAACCCTAAACCCTAAACCCTAAACCCTAAACCCTAAACCCTAAACCCTAAACCCTAAACCCTAAACCCTAAACCCTAAACCCTAAACCCTAAACCCTAAACCCTAAACCCTAAACCCTAAACCCTAAACCCTAAACCCTAAACCCTAAACCCTAAACCCTAAACCCTAAACCCTAAACCCTAAACCCTAAACCCTAAACCCTAAACCCTAAACCCTAAACCCTAAACCCTAAACCCTAAACCCTAAACCCTAAACCCTAAACCCTAAACCCTAAACCCTAAACCCTAAACCCTAAACCCTAAACCCTAAACCCTAAACCCTAAACCCTAAACCCTAAACCCTAAACCCTAAACCCTAAACCCTAAACCCTAAACCCTAAACCCTAAACCCTAAACCCTAAACCCTAAACCCTAAACCCTAAACCCTAAACCCTAAACCCTAAACCCTAAACCCTAAACCCTAAACCCTAAACCCTAAACCCTAAACCCTAAACCCTAAACCCTAAACCCTAAACCCTAAACCCTAAACCCTAAACCCTAAACCCTAAACCCTAAACCCTAAACCCTAAACCCTAAACCCTAAACCCTAAACCCTAAACCCTAAACCCTAAACCCTAAACCCTAAACCCTAAACCCTAAACCCTAAACCCTAAACCCTAAACCCTAAACCCTAAACCCTAAACCCTAAACCCTAAACCCTAAACCCTAAACCCTAAACCCTAAACCCTAAACCCTAAACCCTAAACCCTAAACCCTAAACCCTAAACCCTAAACCCTAAACCCTAAACCCTAAACCCTAAACCCTAAACCCTAAACCCTAAACCCTAAACCCTAAACCCTAAACCCTAAACCCTAAACCCTAAACCCTAAACCCTAAACCCTAAACCCTAAACCCTAAACCCTAAACCCTAAACCCTAAACCCTAAACCCTAAACCCTAAACCCTAAACCCTAAACCCTAAACCCTAAACCCTAAACCCTAAACCCTAAACCCTAAACCCTAAACCCTAAACCCTAAACCCTAAACCCTAAACCCTAAACCCTAAACCCTAAACCCTAAACCCTAAACCCTAAACCCTAAACCCTAAACCCTAAACCCTAAACCCTAAACCCTAAACCCTAAACCCTAAACCCTAAACCCTAAACCCTAAACCCTAAACCCTAAACCCTAAACCCTAAACCCTAAACCCTAAACCCTAAACCCTAAACCCTAAACCCTAAACCCTAAACCCTAAACCCTAAACCCTAAACCCTAAACCCTAAACCCTAAACCCTAAACCCTAAACCCTAAACCCTAAACCCTAAACCCTAAACCCTAAACCCTAAACCCTAAACCCTAAACCCTAAACCCTAAACCCTAAACCCTAAACCCTAAACCCTAAACCCTAAACCCTAAACCCTAAACCCTAAACCCTAAACCCTAAACCCTAAACCCTAAACCCTAAACCCTAAACCCTAAACCCTAAACCCTAAACCCTAAACCCTAAACCCTAAACCCTAAACCCTAAACCCTAAACCCTAAACCCTAAACCCTAAACCCTAAACCCTAAACCCTAAACCCTAAACCCTAAACCCTAAACCCTAAACCCTAAACCCTAAACCCTAAACCCTAAACCCTAAACCCTAAACCCTAAACCCTAAACCCTAAACCCTAAACCCTAAACCCTAAACCCTAAACCCTAAACCCTAAACCCTAAACCCTAAACCCTAAACCCTAAACCCTAAACCCTAAACCCTAAACCCTAAACCCTAAACCCTAAACCCTAAACCCTAAACCCTAAACCCTAAACCCTAAACCCTAAACCCTAAACCCTAAACCCTAAACCCTAAACCCTAAACCCTAAACCCTAAACCCTAAACCCTAAACCCTAAACCCTAAACCCTAAACCCTAAACCCTAAACCCTAAACCCTAAACCCTAAACCCTAAACCCTAAACCCTAAACCCTAAACCCTAAACCCTAAACCCTAAACCCTAAACCCTAAACCCTAAACCCTAAACCCTAAACCCTAAACCCTAAACCCTAAACCCTAAACCCTAAACCCTAAACCCTAAACCCTAAACCCTAAACCCTAAACCCTAAACCCTAAACCCTAAACCCTAAACCCTAAACCCTAAACCCTAAACCCTAAACCCTAAACCCTAAACCCTAAACCCTAAACCCTAAACCCTAAACCCTAAACCCTAAACCCTAAACCCTAAACCCTAAACCCTAAACCCTAAACCCTAAACCCTAAACCCTAAACCCTAAACCCTAAACCCTAAACCCTAAACCCTAAACCCTAAACCCTAAACCCTAAACCCTAAACCCTAAACCCTAAACCCTAAACCCTAAACCCTAAACCCTAAACCCTAAACCCTAAACCCTAAACCCTAAACCCTAAACCCTAAACCCTAAACCCTAAACCCTAAACCCTAAACCCTAAACCCTAAACCCTAAACCCTAAACCCTAAACCCTAAACCCTAAACCCTAAACCCTAAACCCTAAACCCTAAACCCTAAACCCTAAACCCTAAACCCTAAACCCTAAACCCTAAACCCTAAACCCTAAACCCTAAACCCTAAACCCTAAACCCTAAACCCTAAACCCTAAACCCTAAACCCTAAACCCTAAACCCTAAACCCTAAACCCTAAACCCTAAACCCTAAACCCTAAACCCTAAACCCTAAACCCTAAACCCTAAACCCTAAACCCTAAACCCTAAACCCTAAACCCTAAACCCTAAACCCTAAACCCTAAACCCTAAACCCTAAACCCTAAACCCTAAACCCTAAACCCTAAACCCTAAACCCTAAACCCTAAACCCTAAACCCTAAACCCTAAACCCTAAACCCTAAACCCTAAACCCTAAACCCTAAACCCTAAACCCTAAACCCT
>CM060427.1:157637395-157804895 GCA_030545235.1 Helianthus tuberosus | reverse complement strand
AAACCCTAAACCCTAACCCCCTAACCCCCTAACCCCCTAACCCCCTAACCCTAAACCCTAAACCCTAAACCCTAAACCCTAAACCCTAAACCCTAAACCCTAAACCCTAAACCCTAAACCCTAAACCCTAAACCCTAACCCCTAAGCCCCTAGCCCCTAACCCCTAGCCCCGAACCCCGAACCCCGAACCCCAAACCCCGAACCCCGAACCCGAACCCGAACCCCCGAACCCGAACCCCCGAACCCGAACCCCCGAGCCCCGACCCCCGACCCCCGACCCCCGAGCCCATAGCCCCGACCCCCGAGCCCCGAGCCCCGAACCCCCGAACCCCGAACCCTGAAAACCCTGAACCCTAAACCCTAAAAACCCTAAACCCTTTTTTTATGGGGACCAGTTTTGGGCCTATGATTTGCCCCATTTTTTGTTTTGCGTTGGGCTCATTTTCTATTGCTGCTGCCGAGTGTTTTTGAAGGCCCAGTTGCGGGTGTTTATGGTCTTTCGTCAAATGGCTTTAGCTCGTGCTCCTGTGTTATGGCTTAATTACAAGGCTGGTACAGGGCCCATATTTAATGAAGATATTGTTAGTGTGATTTTATTTTGTAATAGATTAGATTTCATAGCTAGAGTTGGGAGTTTCGATCGAATTTTATTAGGAAAAGATATAACTCCTACTAGTTTGTTAAAAGTTAGTAGGTGTTGTATCTTTTTCCTTTGTTGTTTTTTTACGATCTCCAAAGCATGTTTTGGTGACTCGTAGTTAGATTGGCGGGGGTATGCCCCTTTAAACATGTAACATTTTTATTTATAAAAGTTTGCCGGGCGAAAGCTCATTTACCCAAAAAAAAACCCTAAACCCTAAACCCTAAACCCCAAACCCCAAACCCCAAACCCCAAACACCAAACCCCAAACCCCAAAACCCAAACCCCAAACCCCAAACCCCAAACCCCAAACCCTAAACCCTAAACACGAACCCTAAACCCCTAACCCTAAACCCTAAACCCTAAACAATAAACACTAAACCCTAACCCCTAACCCCTAAAACCGAAAAACCCTAAAAACCCTAAACCCTAACCCCTAACCCCTAAACCATAAAAACCCTAAAAACCCTAAACCCTAAACGCTAAACCCTAAACCATATACCATAAACCCTAAACCCTAACCCCTAACCCCTAATCCCTAACCCTAACCCCTAACCCTAACCCCTAAACCCTAAACCCTAAACCCTAAACCATAAACCCTGAAAACCATAAACCCTAAACCATAAACCATAAACCCTAAACCCTAAAAACCCTAATCCCTAAAAACCCTAAACCTTAAACCCGAAAATCCCTAAACCCTAAAAACCATAAACCCTAAACCCTAAACCGCCAGATGAGGTATTTTCTTCATGGTCGGAGAAATTGAAGGCTTATTACTTTATGCTTACAAAATTTGACCCGGTGAAGGAAGCCATGGTTGAAACAAATGTTGAAGATGAAGTAGAGGTTGAATCCGAAACGGATGAGTCGGCTAGAGACATCGCTCGGGGAATTTAGCTTCTTTTCATTTTTTGTTCGGTGTTCTTTGTATGTTGGTTTTTTATTTTGTGTTCTTTTGTTGAGGTTTGGTTTTTAGGCGAGTCGCCGTGGCCAAATGCTCTTTGTTTGTAATCTCGTTTTTTTATCATTATTAATAAAGGTTTGCCTGGGGGATTTCCCTCGTTTCCCAAAAAAACCCTAAACCCTAACCCTAAACCCTAAACACCTAACCCTAAACCCCTAACCCTAACCCCTAACCCGAAACCCTAACCCTAAACCCTAAACCCGAACCCCTAAACCCGAACACCTAAACCCGAACCCCTAAACCCGAAACCCTAAACCCAAAACCCCAAACCCCAAGCCCTAACCCCAAACCCTAACCCCAAACCCTAAGCCCAAACCCTAACCCCTAACCCCTAAACCCTAAACCCTAACCCCTAAACCCTAAAAACCCTAAAAACCCTAAAAACCCTAAAAACCCTAAACCCTAAATCCTAAAAACCCTAAACCCTAAACCCTAAAAACCCTAAACCCTAAACCCTAAAACCCCTAAAAACCATAAACCTTAAACCCTAAACCGCCAGATGAGGTATTTTCTTCATGGTCGGAGAAATTGAAGGCTTATTACTTTATGCTTACAAAATTTGTCCCGGTGAAGGAAGCCATGGTTGAAACAAATGTTGAAGATGAAGTAGAGGTTGAATCCGAAACGGATGAATCGGCTAGAGACATCGCTCGGGGAATTTAGCTTCTTTTCATTTTTTGTTTGGTGTTCTTTGTATGTTGGTTTTTTATTTTGTGTTCTTTTGTTGAGGTTTGGTTTTTAGGCGAGTCGCCGTGGCCAAATGATCTTTGTTTGTAATCTCGTTTTTTTATCATTATTAATAAAGGTTTGCCTGGGGGATTTCCCACGTTTCCCAAAAAAAACCCTAAACCCTAACCCCTAACCCTAAACCCCTAACCCCTAACCCCAAATCCCTTACCCCTAACTCCAAACCCCTAACCCCTAAACCCTAACCCCTAAACCCTAACCCCTAAACCCTAACCCCTAAACCCTAACCCCTAACCCCTAAACCCCAACCCCTAAACCCCAACCCCTAAACCATAAACCCTAAACCCGAAACCCTAAACCCGAACCCCTAAACCCTAAACCCTAAACCCGAAACCCGAAACCCCAAACCCCAAACCCTAACCCCAAACCCTAAGCCCAAACCCTAAACCCTAAACCCTAAACCATAACCCTAAACCCTAACCCCTAAACCCTAAACCCTACACCCTAATCCCAAAGCCCTAATCCCTAAGCCTTAAGCCCTAAGCCCCTAAGCCCTAAGCCCTAAGCCCCTAAGCCTAAGCCCCTAAGCCCTACCCCTAAGCCCTAAGCCCTAAGCCCTAAACCCTAGCCCTAAGCCCTAAACCCCTAAACCCAAAACCCCTAACCCTAAACCCTAAGCCCTAAACCTGATGTGTGGTAAAATACACATATTTGTCCCCTGTAAAATATATAATTATTATATGGTTTTTATTTGTTTTTAATTAGTTTTCAGTTTGTTTTATTTTATTTTATTTTGTGTTTTGCCAGGTCCTGGTGCAAATGGAGCGAAAACGAGCAATAAAGAAATAACCAGCCAGTTGGGCAGAGTGGGGCGCCATTGACTGAATTAAAATTGCCGCTATTTTCCTTGAATGGTCCGAGCATGCTCACTCTATGTTATCTATTAATGGCTGCCATATATAACTAATAGTGCATATTATTAAAGTTGAAAGTTGAATTAAATCATGGTGTCACGACAAAACAAGAAAAAGGAAAAGTGCATAGACTTATTTAGGCAATTAAATATATCAATTGGATTTGGTGGAAAGCATCATCATGATGCTTCTTTGTTTTATAAAAGCATTATGAATATTTTTATCAAATTGTGACACCATGATTTTGTTCAATATATATATAATATACACAATGGAGGAAATGTGGGAGACATAAACCGAACATACGCACAAAGCAAATTTAAATCGAATGAATGCATCTCCAGTTCTTTAAAGTCTGCCGGTAAAAGACCATAACTAAATTGAAAGGAAAATTAAACTAAACCGTAATTTACACATGGGTTTAAAACAACTGAACAGGAGAAGGCTCAACATGGTTTACTATTGGAATTTTTTTTTAGAGGTTTAAAAGAAAAGGGTAAACAACTGGGTTAATCCTATTGCCTCCATCCTCTTTATACAATTTTATAGTTAATGATTTTGACAAGTATATCCAAGACAAGTTCTGAAATGTATACTATTATGCGACACCCTCAATCAAATAAAGTCTTAAGCATATGATGAATGCTCGAGAAAGGCTCAAAACTCACTAAAATTGGGTGTGTATTTTAGATGCAAATTTATGAATAATTAGAAAAATTTCTATTTATGAAAAACACTTTAACATTTTCTCATATGTACAATTATTAGATAAAAATAAGTCAAATATGCACAAAAATAAAACAATAATTATACAATTTATTTATTTATTTATTTTTTTAGACAAATTCTAAGACTTAAATGATAGTTTCCCATCCCCACACTTAAACTCTACATTGCCCTCAATGTAAGATGGAAAACAACTCAAAAACTAAAATAATAAGAAATAAAAGACAAAGGGCAAATTGGAAAGGACTTAGCTGGTTATATGATGTATAAACTCCATACTCTTGTCCAATCCAGCTCGATCGTATAGCATTTCGGTCGCGATCGGCTTTGACTCTGACTAGTACTCTTTGTAAATTCCTTGAAATTTGGTGTACAGCTCCGAAATCACCCGAATGGAGATTGAGTACGGGTGGTGTGATTCAAACCTTCATAAAAAAACAAGCAAAAACCAAAGCAGTATCGAAAAAAAAATGACTCAAAAACAACTAAATTAAACAGTGACTCAAAACATACATAAAACTAACTATCTACTCTAATCTTGAGTTTTTTACTCAAGATCCTAAACGAAGGTGATTGGTGGGACATCGAGACAAGTTACCTCCGTCTCGGTGGTGTTAATTGGTCCTCCTAGGTAATGTTTCAACCTATGTCCATTCACCTTCCAAGTGCCTCCATCCGCTTCATTCCTTAACTCAATTGTTCCGTATGGAAGTACTTCCTTTACCACGTATGGTCCTGTCCACTTTGACTTCAACTTACCGGCAAACATCTTCAACCTCGAGTTATACAAAAGCACTTTGTCACCGGTTTTAAACTCCTTCAACCTCTTTAACTTTCTATCGTGTAACGCCTTCGTTTTCTCTTTTATGTTCCATGATCGTTCATATGCGGCGTCTCTAAGTGCCTCCAATTCATGAATTTGGAAATAACGTTTCCTAGCTGCATCCGTAAGGTCGAGATTAACGGTTTTAAGAGCCCAAAGTGCTCGGTGCTCTAATTCGACCGGAAGATGGCAAGCTTTGCCATAGACTATCATGAATGGAGTGGTCCCTAAAGGTGTTTTGTAAGCGGTTCAAAACGCCCACAATGCATCGTCAAGTTTATCCGACCAATCCTTTCTACTATTTCCAACGGTTTTTTCTAGGATTCGTTTGATTCCGCGGTTGGCATTTTCAACTTGACCGCTCGTTTGTGGGTGGTATGCGGTGGACAATCGATGAGTTACACCGTAGCGTGCCAATGTCTTTTCCATGAGGGTGTTACAAAAATGAGTACCACGATCACTGATTATCGCTTTAGGTGTACCGAAACGAGTGAAGAGTTTCTTAAGGAACTTTACCACTACTCTTGCGTCATTTGTGGGTAACGCTTGAGCTTCTACCCACTTTGAAACATAGTCGATTGCTACAAGAATGTACCTGTTCCCACTAGAAGAGGGAAATGGTCCCATGAAATCGATGCCCCATACATCAAAGATTTCAACAACTTGAATTGGATTTTGAGGCATCTCATCCTTGGATGAGATATTGCCGGTACGTTGGCAACGATCACAAGTCTTTACAAACTCTAGAGCATCCTTCACTGCCGAAGGCCAATAGAAACCACAATCAAAGACTTTTTTTGCAGTAGTGTGTGGACCATGGTGACCTCCTGTTAGACCTTCATGTATGTGCTTTAGAATTTCCAAACCTTCCTCTTTACTCACACATCTTCTCAAAATTCTATCACCTCCTATCCTGAAGAGATAGGGATCATCCCAAATATATTTTCTTGCATCTCAGAAAAACTTCTTCTTTTGTTGGGTGGTCATACCCCTCAACACCACTCCATTTGCTAGGTACATTCCCACTTGTTCTTAAGGCAAGTTTCTAACATACACTGTTTTGCTAGGTACATTCCCACTTGTTCTTAAGGCAAGTTATACCCGTAGGAGCAATTAAATGTATGAAAAATCACATTTAGTATGTACTGGGTTCAATTTTATAACTATTCCCAATTGTGTTCCTATCATTTTAGGAACAAGTATAACTATTCCCAATTGTGTTCCCAATTGTGTTTGGATCCTTTGTCCTAAAACTTATATGTAAAATCACATTTAGTATGTACTAAATTTTGTTTGGGAACAAACCATAAAATGGCACTTTTACATCAATGTATGTAAAATACACTCTCATTCTTTTATAACTATGCGTATTCCCGATGTACATCAAGTTTTCGATTACTATCCATGTTTCAGGATATGTTTCAACCTATTGGCACTTTTTTCCTGGGGACTATCAATGAGAGTACCGATACCTATGGTTTATATATAAAACTCATAGTTAAATTTATTAACCCGGTTAATAAATATTCCCAATCAGGATCAAGATTACACACGTATAAACAAATAAATAAACAACCATAGAGAGTTTAGTAATCAACCTTTGACGACTATACCGGGATTGTAACACGCGGGTTACAATGAATCCTCGCTAGTAGGAAGTTCACGGAACCAAGCACTTGATACCCAAAGGTCGAACCAACTAAGAGCTTGGTTTCCTTCTTTTTTATTGGTGGCAAAAGCACGGGATGTGAATGATCTATTTTAGCTTCATTCTACTCTTCTATTGTTGGCATGTGCTTATAAAAGAATTTCTATCTTTTCCAACAAGTGGCCAACATCATCATATAATGGGCAATTATTTCCAACAAGTGGCCAACATCATCATATAATGGGCAATTATCTTCTAGTGGACAATTATGATCGGGCATTTTCAATCTTATAGAATTGCCTTCACATGAAGCCAAAATGATTTGTTTGAGTTATAATATAACACTTATCAAATTGTCTAATATTTGATACATTATATTTATAAAACTCAAACTTACACCAAACTCCTTGAGATTATACTCTTATAACTTTCTCAATAATAATCTAATTAATATTAAGTCTCTCGAGTTCAAATATTATTATTTCAGAAATAATAACACACCTATTTATGAACATATACGATTCGTGTACCAACGTGTAACTCTTTGGATCGTACTGAGTTGGTTACGTTGACTTTTAATTACATCGGACATATATCTCCAACAATCTCCCACTTGGACGATTTTAATTAAAATGAGTCAACGTGTTGGATGACTAGCTTCATCTCACTGCTCCTAACACGGTATGACACTTTACAGTCGTCAACTAGTTATTTGAGTTCAAGTAACACTTTACTTAACCAAATATTGTAGCCCTGATATTCCTATCAATAAGTCCCTTCTGTATAGAACATTCGTTGATCATAAGACATGGATCATTCATTCTCATATAGTGATCAACCATTCTCTATTCTTGTCCTTAATTCAAAATGGTCTACCGAACTCTTTAGTCCGGGCGTGGCCACGCGTTTATTCCAGTTTGAGTTAACGAGGGCGCCAGAATGCCTAAACTTCTAATCACATAGAAGTACAGAATTCCATCAACATCATACAACTCCCACTTAATCTTGGATTTTTCCCAATGCTACCCGGATTACTATCCATGTTTCAGGATAGTGTTAGATAACATCAAAGATTGTCCTTGATCAATGTAGTTTGATATGTGCCTAAGGAAACAGGACAGATTGATCATATGAATATCAAAACATCTCATGACTTAGATCCATGGAGATCGTTTTGAAGCGAGTCACATCCAATATCATTCCCTAGTGATATCTGTGATTTCTGATTCTCAAACCCTTGAGTTATTCATCCCATGAATACAATCATCTCAATTCACAATAGTCTTACATTCAAATTCATTCCCATGTAATTTGATCGACTACGGATATTTTAGAATACGCTTATTCAAGGATTTAAACATACAAATAACGAACACAGTTATAGAATAATTAAACTCGCATTTAACCAATAAATCAAATAACTATTCAATATAACTGTTGTAGTTCAAATTAAAACACCAATACTAACTACAAATCATTCCCATTGTCTAGCAAATCTAAGCCCTATCTTTTCAGCATGCTCCTCATGTTTAGCTTGAGGCAAAGGCTTAGTAAAGGGGTCAGCCAGATTTAGATTCGTATGAACTTTGCTTATTACGATGTCTCCACGCTCTATTATCTCTCTAATATAGTGGAATTTTCTGAGTATATGCCTTGTGGTTTGATGCGACCATGGTTCCTTTGCAAGAGCAATAGCACCAGTGTTGTCACACAACATCTCGATTAGTTTCTTTATGCTAGGCACAACGTCGAGATCAGTAATGAATTTCTTCATCCAGGCAGCCTCCTTAGCAGCATCCGATGCAACATTGTATTCTGATTCACAGGTGGATTGAGCAACCACACTTTGCTTTGAGCTCTTCCAAGTAATAGCCCCACCATTCAGAATGAAAACATATCCCATCTGTGATCTTGAATCGTCACGGTCAGTCCCAAAACTAGCATCAGTATAACACTTAACTGACAGCTCCTCATCCAGTCCTCCATATATTAAGAACATGTCCTTAGTCCTTCTTAAGTACTTAAGAATGTTCTTCACTGCAGCCCATTGACTTTCTCCTGGATTCTGTTGGTATCTACTCGTTATGCTAATAGCATACGAGACATCAGGTCTAGTACATAATATGGCGTACATAATAGAACCAATGGTAGAAGCATATGGAACCTTTTCCATTTTCTTCTTTTCTTCATCAGTCTTTGCACACTGCTTGCTGTCAAGAATGGTTCCATGTGCCATGGGCAAGATCCCTCTTTTTGAGTCTTGCATTGAGAAGCGTCGTATAACCTTATCAATATATGTACTTTGACTTAAACCTAATAATCTCTTTGATCTATCTCTATAAATCTTTATTCCTAGAATATAAGCGGCTTCACCAAGATCTTTCATTGCGAAACATTTACCCAACCAAGCCTTAACTTCTTTTAGCATAGGGATATTGTTTCCAATGATTAGTATGTCATCTACATACAGAATAAGAAAAGTGATATAGCTCCCACTAGATTTCTTGTAAACACATGGTTCATCTTTGTTTTTAATGAAACCAAACTCTTTGATTTTCTTATCAAAACGGATATTCCAGCTGCGAGATGCTTGCTTTAATCCATAGATGGATTTATTTAGCTTGCACACCTTATTAGGATTCTTTGGATCAACAAAACCTTTAGGTTGAACCATATAGACATCTTCAAGTAAGTGTCCATTAAGGAACGCGGTCTTGACATCCATTTGCCATATCTCATAGTCATAATATGCATCAATAGCAAGCAGAATTCTAATAGACTTAAGCATGGCTACTAGCGAAAAGGTTTCCTCATAATTAATTCCTTGAGTTTGAGTGAACCCTTTTGCTACAAGCCTTGCTTTGTAGGTTTGCACATTTCCATCCATGTTGGTCTTCTTCTTGAAGATCCATTTGTTTCCTACAGTCCGACATTCGGTAGGAAGATCAACCAAATCCCAGACCTGGTTATCATACATGGATTGCATCTCTGTATTCATGGCTTCTTGCCATTTCTTGGATTCTGAATCCAAGATTGCAGCTTTGTAAGTAGCAGGTTCAGCTTCATCAATTATGAAGATATCGCCATACCTTTCAGGTGCACGACGATCCCTAATACTTCTTCGAACAGTTGGTGTTTCTGTTGTTTCTTGAGTCCTTTCAGGCTCAACTTCAACAACTGGATCAGTTACTTTTGGTTCTGACTCAACATTTGATTCAGTCACTTGTGATTCTCGAATTTCTTCAAGATCCACATGGTTTTCTCCAATCCCCCGCGCCAGAAGCTCTTCTTCCAAGAAAGTGCCTCTGCGTTTAGCGAAAACTCTATTTTCAGTGGGGTGGTAGAATAGGTAACCGATCTTTTTGGCGTATCCGACGAAAACCACTTTTTCACCTCTGGGATCTAGTTTATCCGAAGATTCTAGAGTGACATAAGCATCACATCCCCAGACCTTAAGATAGGATACTTTAGGTTTCTTTCCATGCCATATCTCATAAGGCGTTTGGTCAACCTTCTTTGTTGGAGCTATATTCAAAATTCTTGCGGCAGTTTCTAGAGCATAACTCCAAAAGGAGCGTGGGAGGGTTGTTCGACACATCATAGATCGAATCATATCTAATAGAGTTCGATTTCTCCTCTCAGACACACCATTATGTTGTGGTGTTCCAGGTGGAGTGAGTTGTGAAACTATTCCACAATCCTTTAGATGGTCGATGGACTCCTGACTAAGATATTCACCGCCTCGATCTGATCGAAGCATCTTAATAGTTCTATTTAGCTGATTCTCTACTTGGTTTTGGTATTCCTTGAACTTTTCAAATGTTTCATGTTTATGCTTCATAAGATAAACGTAACCATATCTACTGAAATCATCAGTAAATGTAACAAAGTATCTTTCTCCATGTCTTGACATTGTTCTGAATGGACCACATACATATGTATGTACAAGTCCTAACAGATCATTAGCTCTTTCTCCAACATTTGAAAAAGGTGCGTTTGTTAACTTTCCACTTAAGCAAGATTCGCATTTCCCAAACGACTCAGAACTCTTTGAATCTAATATTCCTGCGGTTTTGAGTTGTTTAACACGGTCCTCGCTTATGTGACCAAGTCTACAATGCCACATATACATATCATTAAAGTAAGTCTAACTTATTACGTTTATAAGAGATGTTGTATAATAAGTTATTGTCTTGGATTTCTATCTCATAGATTCCATTGTTTGGTTTTGCATTAAAGTAAAATATATCATTAAAATAAGCAGAAATAAATTCACCATTAAAACGATAATTAAAACCTTGTCCATGCAAAACAGAAACCGAAACAATATTTCTAGTAACACTAGGAATAAAATAAACATTGTTCAAAACAAGTTCTAAACCAGAAGGAAGTAAAAGAACATATTCTCCAATCGCCTTCACAGCAACTCTTTGTCCATTGCCAACATGGACCTCCAAGTCGCCCTGTTTCAGCTTCTTAATCTTTCTTAGCCCCTGCAAAGCATTACAAATGTGAAAACCACATCCTGTGTCAAACACCCATGTTTTGCCAGAAAAAGAAAAGATTTCAATAACAAATATACCTAAGGACTCTCCTCCTGAAGCCTTGGCTTGCTTCAGTTCAGCCAAATACTTAGGACAGTTTCTCTTCCGGTGCCCAATTTCATTACAATGAAAACATTTGGCATCCTTCTGAGACTTCTTGTTTGCAACAGATTTGCCCTTGCCCTTGCCCTTCCCTTTGCCCTGATGGCCCTTTTTCTTGGTGTTAGGTTTCTTGACCTGACCCTCCTTGATCATCAGCACTGGTGCAGTCTTGCTGGGTATATTCACCTCAGCAGTTTTGAGCATCTGATGCAGCTCTGCAAGTGTCTTCTCCATCCCATTCATATTATAGTTCATAGTGAACTGATCATACGACTTGGGCAATGAGTTGAGGATAATATCTCCAGCTAACTCATCACTCAAGGGGGATTCCAAACGAGCTAAGTGATCAACATATGCCTTCATTTTTAGCACACGAGCGCTAACTGATGTACCCTCTTGCATACGAGTGGTTATGAGTGATCTCATCACATCAAACCTTTCATGACGAGCCTTCTGTTGGCACATTTCTACCAGGTGCTCATTCATCTCGTATGCCATCATATCCTACATGGACTTTTGAAGTTCTGGGATCATGGATGCCAGCATCAGACATGAGACTTTCATAGAGTCATCATAATGCTTTGCATAGCTTTTGTATGCAACAGTTTGCTGATTGATGGGTTCATTAGGGAGTGGCGTATCAAGAACGTACAGTTTGTTCTCCGCTTTGAGAACAATTTTCAAATTGCGGTGCCAGTCCATGAAGTTGGATTGGTTAAGTTTGTCCTTCTCTAAGATGGACTTGAGAGGGAATTGGGAGGAATTGTTTTCGTTTGACATCTTCAAAATTCAAAATTAATTAATTAGTATTTTATGTTTTAAATATCTTAATAAAATTTTATGACCCAAATTTTTTTTTTTTAATTAAGACGAGACCCCGATTCATCAAAACACAGTGAACTGTCTAAAGCACTATCCACTAGTATGATTATGTAGGTAAACAACAATTGTTAATTGTGTCCACTACACAACTCTCCATTTGGGGTTTTCGTTTAAAAGCGAAGTATGTTTAACCCCAACTATGCCTACTTGTCAAACAAGTGATGTTTTGTCCTTTACTATTAACTGTAACACCGGCCTATGTTACACAGGAAACGCGATGATTACCTTCTTTCATGATGGACTCCCAGATGCAGGGTATGGCACTAACATTTAGGTTCGATTTAGAATGAAGTGTTAATTTGTTAAGGGTGGCATAAAACATCAATTTAAAATTTGGGATTTATTTTAATATTTATCAAAAATATTTTGAATAACTCGTAGCATGAGGCGAGTTATACAATGGTTTATAAAATCCAATTTTATTTGATTCGTGATAATAGGAACTCCTTTCCACACTCGACTCGATATAGTTTTAAATACCCTATTAAACTATGTTGGTCGTTATATCGCGAATAATCTTGTTTTAAATTTTAATAAAACTCTTTTATTAAATTTACTTTTCAGTTTTATAAAACTTGTTTTAATAAAACTGTTGTCTTGATTGTAAAAATTATTTAATTTTGGGTTATCTATATTATTTACGATAAATAAAACACAACCACACAATAATAAATAATTGAATCGAGCCCCTAGTAGGTTGCCCGTTTCGTTTTAGCCAGAAACGAAACGAACTAGTTTAAAGGATTTCAAAATCTAAAAATTGAAATCTCTCACTTGACCCGCGATCTCTATCTTCATGGTACCTGTTCGCCATTTATCTTTATCTTGATCTTGAACTTTTGAGATTACAATAAGATTTGTAATTACAATAAAACAAATCTAATATAATCCTATCTATTACATCGGATCCATTATCCGCCAAAAATACAAATAAAAAAAAATAAAATTATTACATTGGATCCAAATATCCGCAAAATAATACAAACCAAGATAAAATAAAATAACAAAATACAACAAACACAACCATGACAAGGGTCGTAACCTAGGGCTCGATTCACATCACAATCCAAAGACAACCAAAAGTTTTGATCTTTTGTCAAAAAAAAAAAACTTTTGACAAATAAAACATAGATCAAAATTTATATCTTTTACCATCTATACGCGTGTAACCGTGGCTCTGATACCACTGTTGGGAATCAGTGGTTCAAAATAGCGGAAGCGGTTTATATATAAAACTCATAGTTAAATTTATTAACCCGGTTAATAAATATTCCCAATCAGGATCAAGATTACACACGTATAAACAAATAAATAAACAACCATAGAGAGTTTAGTAATCAACCTTTGACGACTACACCGGGATTGTAACCCGCGGGTTACAACGAATCCTCGCTAGTAGAAAGTTCACGCAACCAAGCACTTGATACCCAAAGGTCGAACCAACTAAGAGATTGGTTTCCTTCTTTTTTTACTGGTGGCAAAAGCACTGGATGTGAATGATCTATTTTACCTTCATTCTTCTCTTCTATTGTTGGCATGTGCTTATAAAAGAATTTCTATCTTTTCCAACAAGTGGCCAACATCATCATATAATGGGTAATTATCTTCTAGTGGACAATTATGATCGGGCATTTTCAATCTTATAGAATTGCCTTCACATGAAGCCAAAATGATTTGTTTGAGTTATAATATAACACTTATCAAATTGTCTAATATTTGATACATTATATTTATAAAACTCAAACTTACACCAAACTCCTTGAGATTATACTCTTATAACTTTCTCAATAATAATCTAATTAATATTAAGTCTCTCGAGTTCAAATATTATTATTTCAGAAATAATAACACACCTATTTGTGAACATATACGATTCGTGTACCAACATGTAACTCTTTGGATCGTACCGAGTTGGTTACGTTGACTTTTTAATTACATCGGACATATATCTCCAACAATTCAAAAACTTGATGTACAGGAAGCGGTATGTTAAAAACTTGTAAAAAAAATGGTTAAATAAAAGATGACTCAAAAATAAACTTTAGACATGCTTTGGCCTAATAGGTATCGGTACTCTCATTGATAGTCCCCATGTAGGCAACGGGTCCTTTTTTTTATTTATACGAATGCCAGCCTAGACAGGAGTTCTCAACTACCGGTACTTAACCCTTCCAGTTACTACATGTCCGGCACAAAAACACATTTTTACAAATAAAATACAAAAAGACAACTTTAAAAATAACTTTAAACTAGACAATCTAAGTTTTAAATTTATAAACTGGACTCGATCTTAAAACTAAACCACACAACCGGCAAGTGTACCGATCAGTATAATATAGTTAAAGGAAGTCCGGATGTCGAACCCACAGGACACTATTTAATTACGTTAATTAATTTATTTACACTAAAAATTACACAACAATAAACATTTTTATATTTTTGTATTTTTGTTTGAAAGGCGGGGGGGGGGGGGGGGGGTTTGCTTTTAAAATAAAGATTTGCAAATTAATTAAAATCTATTTAATAATGATGAGCTAAAAACAAATTAAGGCAAAGGTTTGGTTTTATGATGATAAATGTAACACCTCGTAAAATCACGTCCAATGATGTATTGACACGTGTAATAAACCCTAATAAAGTCCAATGTGGAATTTAAGGGATTTATTTTTCGAAAAATCAAAAACTTTGATTGTGAAAGGGCTGGAAGTATTATCATAACTAAAATAAGTTTCTAAATAACCTTTTATGGTTTTATATTCACAAATGAGCCACTTGTTAATCAAGTATAGCCGTTTGCGTGATTAATTGAAAGTTTGCGCAATAAAGGGTTAAAAGCGTCAACATGTTAATTCTTACCTCTGAGTGACCTTCTAACAAACCGGGAGCTCAATAATATTTAATTATACTCTCGGGAATGCCAAATAATGGCCATCTAAAGTTTTTATGCCTATAAGTAAAGTTAAGCGCAACTTTGCAAGCTAGAGGGACTAAAAGTGTCAATATGTTTATTTAAACCTCTGAATGACCTTTTAGCGAACCCGAAGCATCGTGATGTTTAATAATACTTCCAAGAATGCCTAATATGAATTAGATAAGGTTTCAATGCTATTAAATGGTGAGATGTGCAAATTTGCGCAATAGAGGGGCCTAAAGCGTCAACTTTTGAATCTACGCCTTTCGGTGACCATCTAGGCGAACGGTAGCGTAGCAATATTTAAATATATGCTTGATAATGCCCATTATGGGCCATAGGAGGCTTGGATATCATTAAATGCCATCTCGCGCTACTTTGCGCAGTTAAGGGACTAATTGCGTCAAACTGCAAAAGGAGGTCGAACCGTATGGTAACGGACCTTCCGGAATATGTCCATAAGTTAAACATACCCTATTTATTCTTTCTATAGCTTAGATATAGGGTTAGAGGTGTTCGGTGCGCAAGAATAAACTTTTATGTCATTCAGGGACTAAAAGTGCCAAAAAGTGCACAAGTTTGCATTTTCGCGCATATCTCACAATCTGAACATCCCCGGACACCCAAAAATTTATGTAAGCACTAAAATATTTTATTTTAGTAATCGCCTTGATAAAATTCCCTTCGTCGCGTCGTTTGGGTCGTTTTTCGCGTCCGTTCGCGTTTCGTCGTAATTCGACACATAACAGGACCGTACGGCCAAACGGACCGGCATCCGACATGTTTTTGAACATGTTTCATGTCTCCTATGTTTAAACTTCATGTTAGAGCCTTTATATGAGGTTAACGGGCCTTAAACGTGCTTGAAATGACATTTAGGGCCAACAGGGACCATTTCTGCCATTTTGCAAAGTTATTGGTGGATCAGAAGCCTCAAGCGGCCCGCATTAGCTTCAGGTAATCCTGAAGCGGGCCGCATCAGACCCCCAGGTATGCAAAACTGTTGAAAACAGCTTGTTACAGCTGTTGCACACTTCCAAACCCTTGCAAATGGTTTTTAATCAAAACTAGGGACTTGCCCACAGACTTCTCAAACCTCTTAACACCTATTTTGATCAGATTCAATCCAAAGATCTTATAGAACATCTTATGTTCTTCATTCTTAGAACTTCTTGCAACTTCAATACTCAAACAGGTCCCAATCCGAATTGCACAACCATCTTGGATCTTTTTGGTGTTCTTTGATCATTCAATCAGTGATTGTAAGTGCTCCTTCATGTTTTGATTCTTGTTCATAATTTAATTTAGCCAAGAACACTATATCTTGACTTTTGTTTGACTTCCAGAATTGATCACGAATTGATCAGTTCTAAGTCCAATTGAATCTTGTTAATTGATGGTATTGATGCTAGTAATGATCCATCAAAAGCATGCTTATTGATTTCTACAATTGCATGTCCATTTGTTAAGTCAAAGTTAGTAACAAGAAAAGTCAAACTGGGTAAATTCTTATTTTAATCAAATCTGATATAACAGAGGTTATGGATCATGTTTTGTCACCTAAATAACTTGGTAATTGTTACAAGAACATGTCAAACTAATCACTTTGGTGTAATCGCTTGTTTGACTCAAAAAGTCTAACAGTTTGACCAAACCTTTGACTTTCAAATCTGAACCGATTTAATAACTTTGAGGGCTGAATCAAAGCCATATTATGATCCTTATATTATGTAGTATAACCCTCTGTGGTCATACTACAAGATCATGTTCAAAATCTGAGATTTAACACAAGTTTCGCTAAAATGCCTAAAATGCCCTTTTATGTTAAAATGAGAATTTTTATTAAATATGAGCATGCATGTGGTTTATAAACTGATCTAACAATACTTCAAATTTATTTTTGATGTCAAGATCTGGTCGTGAATTGAGTTTTGCGTAAAGAACCATTTTTGTATTTTTAAAATGACCGAAATGCCCTTTCGGCATATAGAATGGTATAAACATGATTTTTATGGCAAAACTCCTTATTCACTGATGTTATATGATATTTATAAAATTTTTAAATATTAAATCAGATTCGAACTGAGTTTGCATACATGCGTTGCGTGTATTCGATAAATGACGAAAATACCCTTATGAGGCTTAAAATAAATTTTAGTACATTTTCATGACTAAATCTTTTACCTACTGTTATGAACTAATAAACAACTTATTTTAACCTCACAAATCTGTTCATAACATATACGTAACCTTAAACCTCATCTAGATCGTCATTTACCGACTTTTACGCCTTTTCGGCGCATAGTATGGTTTAATACCATATCTATGAAATAAAACTCGATACCTACTGATTATTAAACATATTTTAAATGTAAATTCAGTAGGTACCTGACCCAAACTCAGATTTCCAAATAAGTCACCAAACTATGTGTGAAATTACCAAAATGCCCTTTCGGGGCATAGTTTGGTTTTAAACTATAAACCACACATATTTTCGACACCCTACTGATATAACATCATAAATAAAGTATTTTTACAAAAACATAATGACCATGACATCAGTTTATCCACTAGCTCTCTTTATGCATCGTAAAATGACCAAATTGCCCTTTTGAGGCTTAATCCGGTTTTAAAACTATAACGGGCATACATGTTGATATCTTACTGATATCTTAACATATTTTAAACATATCGGCATATGAAACTTGTGTATAACTCATCCGGTTACCCGGCTTCGCTTATAAGCGTACGGTTAAGCCTACGAGGCTAGTTTCATCAAATAACCGAAACGGGTTTAACCTTATCATTTTATTTCAAAATCCAGAATGTGTATGAAATACCCATATTATACAAGTCTCCAAACTTGTCGGGTCTAAAACACATTCTATTCCGGTCTTCGCTTAATCATGCGGTTGAACCGTATATTTCCTTAAGACTAACCGGTCTAAGCTTAGACTTAATTAAAGACCCGTTAGCATTCTAATTGGTTATTTATACCATCTTTCCAGACTAGAGCCTTCCGGTAAATTGTACCTACGCTTACTTAAGTGAATACGGCTGAGTTAATAAATTCTTGCTATTTAAGACAGGAGCTAGCTCAGGTAAATACTCTTAACTTATTTTCCCTATTACGGGCTTGGGATACGGTAATATAAATACCGCATGGTCAGGTATGGGATTCGAAGACCAATGAGTCGGGAAATCCAAATAACCTGTTTTTAATTCGTATTGCTTGACTGAAACATTGGGGGTTAATGCGACCATGTCCTGGATATCCTTGACTCATTAATTGCAATGGCCACGACTTTAGCGCGGGGTGTAGGCATACACCTGACATATGCTACATGCTTTATTAAAATATTTGTATACCCAATAAGGGAATAGTGGTGTGTCGGTTAATCATGAACCGGCATAGATTCGGGCCCCGTATGTAGAGCAAGTTATGTAAAACTGATAACATGAGATATAGTTTGTCCCAAGTATAAAAGATTAATCTTGCCTTGTGCATTTTAATCAAAGTGTCAAAATATTTTGTGCCTAGTGCATCTAAATCAATTTTCTTAAACTCTTTTCAAATGAGTCGGTTGAGTGTATTTACCAGTGAAAACTGACGTATTTTCAAAAGTATAAGTGACAGGTACAAGTACGTAATAGGCTGGAAGCTGCTCAGGACGTTAATAAGGAATCTTGCAAGTTCTAGGCGTCTAAACTCTGTTGAACAAAGTTTATGATTTAAAGATCCGCCTGTGGATCCTTTACTTTCCGTTGTAATACTCTGATATTACTTTATATTCGGATGTAATAATATTATCATTTGCTTCCGCTGTGCATTTATATATTGTGTTGTTTGACTATGATGTTATCAACTACGTCACGATACTCCCCACCGGGCCCACCTGTGACACGTGGAAATTCGGGGTGTGACAGGTTGGTATCAGAGCCAACATTGAGTGAATTAAACACTAGCCTTTTGTGTTTAATCTCAATGACACAGTAGCACATTCCTTGACCTTCCGAGTCTAGACTTAACATAGGAATACTCTAAATCCTAATCTGGAAATCTTTTCTTTCAAAAATTTTTATATACGTCGCCAAGCGAAGAAGCTGTAATAAGATTTCTCCACATCTGGAGCCTTGAAATGCCGAGCTTTGTACCGCGACCAGGATGAAACGTGCAACCACGGAGAAAGCATTCAGGAATAGAACGAAGAAGAAACTCCCTTGCCAAAGATCGTTTCCTTAATAGTCCTTCTAAGGACATATTTATCTTTCAGTCCCTACGAGGACAACATTATTCCTTTCAAGTCCCGCTTAGGGCAATTTTATACTCTTATTTTTATATAGTGGAAGGATTAAGACTAAACTTTCATCCTAAACAAGAAATATTAAATAAATGGAAAATAACGTTCCTTTTCTTTTATAAGATCTACCATTATTATAAAACGGCAAAGTCTAAAAAGGGACAAGACCTAGCCTCGTGTCATTATTAAGACCCGGCCAAGATGGCAGTTCCTCAATTTAGATTCAGATCCTTATTAGCACCTCAAATTGGGATTGTTCTGCGTTAAGTATTAAAAGAATCTTAAAAGTAAAACCTAGCCTAAATGTCAATGTAGACATGGCCAAGATGGTAAAACCTAGCCTAAATGTCAATGCAGACATGGCCAAGACGGTAAAACCTATCCAAAAGATTCCAATCCCTGTTAAGATCTGTAAGTATATTAACATTTTTGGCAAACTGTGAATCGTTAAAGTCACACAGGCCACAGAGGTTAATCCAAATTCCCTTAATTGAAATAATCATCCTTTAGTGATGTTTTGCCTACGGGCTATAATCTATTGTCCATTTGAGACATTGACATTGTGATCTTTATGATTCCTTGTCTAAGGTGGTGAGCTATGCTCAAGCCTAATAGTCCATATGATCAATGTGATCATGACTAATATCATATAACATTTAAGTGATGTTTTGCCTACGGGCTATATTTTATTATATTGTCAATACGACAATGGCAGTTGTAACCATTAAGGTTCCCTGTCTAAGATGGTGGGCTATGCCCAAGCTTCATAGTCAATATGATCAATACTATCATGACTACTATCATCAGTGCGATGATTATTATTGTCTTAAATCATCGTTGTGTAATGTCAACCGATTTGCCTACGGGCCATATTGTATCGTCCATTTAGGACTAAAGACAGTGGTAGCCTACAACTCCCTGTCAAGAAAAAGTTAATGAACCTTGATTCAAACCTTAATGCCTCGGTTCTCCGAAATCGTGGCTTATAAATTAAACTTGTCTACGCGACTAGGCCATCTGTGCTATCATTAACTTGTAAATTAGGATTTATGATAAATATCCTTCCTTCCTTGCCAGAATACATATTAGAAAGAATCTTAAAGGTACGACTTAGCCTATATGTCATTCTAAGACGAGGCCAAGATGGTAGGACCTATTCAAGAGATTCAAATCCTTGTTAATACCTAAGAACGTGTTAGCACTCTTGACAGACGTAATTCGAGGAATTCACAACAGTCATTCTTATATTGGATCCTTCCAATTTTCTTATCTAGTCTATTGACCTAGAAACCATGGCTTATATCATCCTATCAGATGATCATGTTTTGACCATACATTGGTAATATAGTGCCTACGGGCCTTGCTTATTTCTACATGAGCCAAAAGACAGTGGTAGCGATGACTCCCTGTCCGAAAAAGGTAATGAACTATGTTCAAACCTAAATGCTTTGATTCTCCGAAATCATAGCTTATAATTTAAAATGTCCTTGTAACTAGGCCTTTTGTGCCCCAAATAAAACCGTTATTGTTTTATAATTAGGATAAATTATAATAGAAATCCTAAATAAATTTGATTAATAAATTAACCAAATATGGTCTCCGTTACCAAGGTTAATGAATTGCCATAAGAGACAATTCCATAATAAACTCCCAAGTAAACTATTGTCCTGGTTTTCTGTAACAGTTCAATTAAATGGCTGGCTCTGACGAAATAAATAGCCACCCAAGGGAAAGTGTTGACAACGCCCAAATTAATCTAACGGGTGCTGAGTTGAAGGCGTTAGTAAACGACGCCGTTACAAAAGCCTTAGAGCGGCAATATGAAGAATATAGTGGGACTCGAAGTAGGACCCTAACAACACCGCATGCGAAGCCACCTCTCAAGAAGGATGAACCCAAGAAGGAAGATGACGAGCGTCATTCTTCTAATCATCACAGTGATCCGTCTCAACAGATCATACTGAATCAAGGACCCAGTGATAAGGGTTGCTCCTACAAATACTTTGTTTCATGTAAACCCCGGGATTTCACTGGGGAAGAAGGAGCTGTTGATTGTATGACGTGGTTGGAAGAGATGGATACAGTTGTGGATATCAGCGGATGCGCTGAGAGGGATGTGGTCAAGTTTGTATCGCAATCATTTAAGGGTGAGGCCTTAGCCTGGTGGAGATCGTTGATTCAAGCCACCGGGAAGATCCCTTTGTACAGCATGACTTGGGATCAGTTCGCTGCTCTTATCAGAGAAAATTACTGTCCTCAGCATGAAGTTGAGAAGATCGAGACTGAATTCTTGTCTTTAGTCATGGAGAACTTAGATTGCCAAGCATACCTTACAAGTTTCAATACCAAGTCTCGATTGGTTCCTTATTTGATCACACCGGAACCAAAACGAATAGCTCGCTTTATTGAGGGTCTAGCCCCAGAAATAAAGGCAAGTGTGAAAGCATCGAGACCTACTACATTCAGGTCAGTAGCAGATCTGTCGCTGTCTCTCACACTCGATGTGGTTAGAAACAAGGCTGCCAAGGCCTCTGAAGATGGCAAGCGTAAAAGGGAGGAGGATAACTCCCAGAATCCTAAGAAGAACAAATCTGAGTTCAACAATAACCAACAGAATTCCAATAAAAAGCCTACATGCAAAACCTGCAAAAGAAGACACTGGGGACAGTGTCGATCAAATCAAAAGATAAAGCAATGTGGCATCTGCAAAAGAACTGGCCACCAGTCCCACGAATGTAGGGACATAAAGAATGCAAGCTGTTTCAGATGTGGCGAAAAGGGCCACATCAGTACTAATTGCCCGGAGGCTGCCAAGGAAGGAACAGCTAAGTATGGGATGAACAAGAAAGGAAACGCCTAAACTACTAGGTTGAATGCCAGAGACAGTGCATATCAATAGTGAGGTACGTCCTTACCTTTCAGCAATCAATCGTATCTGCTTAGTATTTTACGTTAATATAAGGGATAATAAACCTTTAGTAAACCATAAGATTAACAAACATTTGGTTACATTCATAAGAACTTCCGATATTAAAAATGAGGTATAATTTACCAATGGAAGCTTTAATGACCTCTCTCCCATCCTCGGAGATAATCCTTTCATAAGAATCAGGAGTACTCTTCCCCAGAAAGAGTACGACTATATATATTATTTTATTTTATCTTATCATTCTTCTCATTGTTTTCTATCGCCTGCGAATGCCAAACTATGTTGATAAAAGGTGCCATATGAGGGTTGGCGTATCCTAGTGTGTCCCATAGATTGCTTCCATGCCTGATCAGTATGGAGGTTTAATGCATGGAACCCCTGAGATATCCCAATGATCATATTCTACTGAAGTCGACTAGTAGTATTCAAAGAAGATATCCAATATAAAAATGTCCTTATAAGTATCTCTACTGAGGACATCCTTGTAATTGTAAAGAGAATGTGTCATTTGTCTGACACCGACATCGATAGATGAATCGAAGCCTGAGAATAAAGACACCTCTGACATCTCTATGTGGCGTAATTACCTTCTTTATAAGAATTACCATGTTTACCTCCTAAGAGGCAAGTGAAATGTTAGGACAATCATCCCGTTTAGGGCGGCAATTATTGTAAAAGCCTTATATCCATTAGTACCAACGGAATAGAAAGAACTAAGAGCCAATTCGATAAGTTTCTAGAGAAGATTTCATAAAGCCGAGATTTGAAGTTCTAAGAACTCCGATTTATATAAATAAGAAAGACGGATCATCTTGCTTATGCAGTGATTACCGCAACCCTATTTAAACAACAATTAAGAATCGCCATTAGCTGCCCAGGATCGTCGACTTGTTCGACTAGCTGTAAGGATTAGCTATTCCTAAAGATTGGTTTTATGCAGTGGTTGGAATGACCACCTCACCATAAAATAAGTTCTTATAACAATTATTATATAAGTATCAAGGCTGCTCCTTGGAGACCTTGTATATATGGAATGATAAACATCTATCGTTAGTACAATAGAATAGTAAGTCCAATTACCAAGATCTTAAAGTTGCCTTGGAAACAACGAATAAGATCATACGAAATCGACTGTAAGTTGTCAGTATTCAGCAGAAAATCATGGATTAATGAAAATAGCAAACCTCCTAAGTTCTTGTTATGGAATAAGGTTTAATAAAGATATCACCCTGGGAGGGTGTACCAGTTTGCTAAATTATCAGACTAGTTGAGCTCTGAATATATAGAATCATTCGAGGGAATCGAATGTACCAAGACCACATAGCTTATAAGCTACAACCTACTTAAGGAGCTTGGCGGAGCATACAATGCATTGTGCACTAACGAATTGAGGATATGTATCATCAATAAGTCAAGAAGCATTATCACCTATTGATATGCAGATTCATGATATGATAAGCAACCTATATCGATTAAGGATCGACAGGTTAAGAAGCTCCAAAAGAATACATGTACCAAATATAAAGGTCACTTTGGGAGCTTGGAGAGACTCCAAATATGCTATAGAAGTTAAGTCCGCCATGTGACAAAAAGTACTTCCAGCATTTTAGCAAATCTCGAGGTCGAGATTTCTTTTAAGGGGGTGAGGATGTAACACCTCGTAAAATCACGTCCAATGATGTATTGACACGTGTAATAAACCCTAATAAAGTCCAACGTGGAATTTAAGGGATTTATTTTTCGAAAAATCAAAAACTTTGATTGTGAAAGGGCTGGAAGTATTATCATAACTAAAATAAGTTTCTAAATAACCTTTTATGGTTTTATATTCACAAATGAGCCACTTGTTAATCAAGTATAGCCGTTTGCGTGATTAATTGAAAGTTTGCGCAATAAAGGGTTAAAAGCGTCAACATGTTAATTCTTACCTCTGAGTGACCTTCTAACAAACCGGGAGCTCAATAATATTTAATTATACTCTTGGGAATGCCAAATAATGGCCATCTAAAGTTTTTATGCCTATAAGTAAAGTTAAGCGCAACTTTGCAAGCTAGAGGGACTAAAAGTGTCAATATGTTTATTTAAACCTCTGAATGACCTTTTAGCGAACCCGAAGCATCGTGATGTTTAATAATACTTCCAAGAATGCCTAATATGAATTAGATAAGGTTTCAATGCTATTAAATGGTGAGATGTGCAAATTTGCGCAATAGAGGGGCCTAAAGCGTCAACTTTTGAATCTACGCCTTTCGGTGACCATCTAGGCGAACGGTAGCGTAGCAATATTTAAATATATGCTTGATAATGCCCATTATGGGCCATAGGAGGCTTGGATATCATTAAATGCCATCTCGCGCTACTTTGCGCAGTTAAGGGACTAATTGCGTCAAACTGCAAAAGGAGGTCGAACCGTATGGTAACGGACCTTCCGGAATATGTCCATAAGTTAAACATACCCTATTTATTCTTTCTATAGCTTAGATATAGGGTTAGAGGTGTTCGGTGCGCAAGAATAAACTTTTATGTCATTCAGGGACTAAAAGTGCCAAAAAGTGCACAAGTTTGCATTTTCGCGCATATCTCACAATCTGAACATCCCCGGACACCCAAAAATTTATGTAAGCACTAAAATATTTTATTTTAGTAATCGCCTTGATAAAATTCCCTTCGTCGCGTCGTTTGGGTCGTTTTTCGCGTCCGTTCGCGTTTCGTCGTAATTCGACACATAACAGGACCGTACGGCCAAACGGACCGGCATCCGACATGTTTTTGAACATATTTCATGTCTCCTATGTTTAAACTTCATGTTAGAGCCTTTATATGAGGTTAACGGGCCTTAAACGTGCTTGAAATGACATTTAGGGCCAACAGGGACCATTTCTGCCATTTTGCAAAGTTATTGGTGGATCAGAAGCCTCAAGCGGCCCGCATTAGCTTCAGGTAATCCTGAAGCGGGCCGCATCAGACCCCCAGGTATGCAAAACTGTTGAAAACAGCTTGTTACAGCTGTTGCACACTTCCAAACCCTTGCAAATGGTTTTTAATCAAAACTAGGGACTTGCCCACAGACTTCTCAAACCTCTTAACACCTATTTTGATCAGATTCAATCCAAAGATCTTATAGAACATCTTATGTTCTTCATTCTTAGAACTTCTTGCAACTTCAATACTCAAACAGGTCCCAATCCGAATTGCACAACCATCTTGGATCTTTTTGGTGTTCTTTGATCATTCAATCAGTGATTGTAAGTGCTCCTTCATGTTTTGATTCTTGTTCATAATTTAATTTAGCCAAGAACACTATATCTTGACTTTTGTTTGACTTCCAGAATTGATCACGAATTGATCAGTTCTAAGTCCAATTGAATCTTGTTAATTGATGGTATTGATGCTAGTAATGATCCATCAAAAGCATGCTTATTGATTTCTACAATTGCATGTCCATTTGTTAAGTCAAAGTTAGTAACAAGAAAAGTCAAACTGGGTAAATTCTTATTTTAATCAAATCTGATATAACAGAGGTTATGGATCATGTTTTGTCACCTAAATAACTTGGTAATTGTTACAAGAACATGTCAAACTAATCACTTTGGTGTAATCGCTTGTTTGACTCAAAAAGTCTAACAGTTTGACCAAACCTTTGACTTTCAAATCTGAACCGATTTAATAACTTTGAGGGCTTAATCAAAGCCATATTATGATCCTTATATTATGTAGTATAACCCTCTGTGGTCATACTACAAGATCATGTTCAAAATCTGAGATTTAACACAAGTTTCGCTAAAATGCCTAAAATGCCCTTTTATGTTAAAATGAGAATTTTTATTAAATATGAGCATGCATGTGGTTTATAAACTGATCTAACAATACTTCAAATTTATTTTTGATGTCAAGATCTGGTCGTGAATTGAGTTTTGCGTAAAGAACCATTTTTGTATTTTTAAAATGACCGAAATGCCCTTTCGGCATATAGAATGGTATAAACATGATTTTTATGGCAAAACTCCTTATTCACTGATGTTATATGATATTTATAAAATTTTTAAATATTAAATCAGATTCGAACTGAGTTTGCATACATGCGTTGCGTGTATTCGATAAATGACGAAAATACCCTTATGAGGCTTAAAATAAATTTTAGTACATTTTCATGACTAAATCTTTTACCTACTGTTATGAACTAATAAACAACTTATTTTAACCTCACAAATCTGTTCATAACATATACGTAACCTTAAACCTCATCTAGATCGTCATTTACCGACTTTTACGCCTTTTCGGCGCATAGTATGGTTTAATACCATATCTATGAAATAAAACTCGATACCTACTGATTATTAAACATATTTTAAATGTAAATTCAGTAGGTACCTGACCCAAACTCAGATTTCCAAATAAGTCACCAAACTATGTGTGAAATTACCAAAATGCCCTTTCGGGGCATAGTTTGGTTTTAAACTATAAACCACACATATTTTCGACACCCTACTGATATAACATCATAAATAAAGTATTTTTACAAAAACATAATGACCATGACATCAGTTTATCCACTAGCTCTCTTTATGCATCGTAAAATGACCAAATTGCCCTTTTGAGGCTTAATCCGGTTTTAAAACTATAACGGGCATACATGTTGATATCTTACTGATATCTTAACATATTTTAAACATATCGGCATATGAAACTTGTGTATAACTCATCCGGTTACCCGGCTTCGCTTATAAGCGTACGGTTAAGCCTACGAGGCTAGTTTCATCAAATAACCGAAACGGGTTTAACCTTATCATTTTATTTCAAAATCCAGAATGTGTATGAAATACCCATATTATACAAGTCTCCAAACTTGTCGGGTCTAAAACACATTCTATTCCGGTCTTCGCTTAATCATGCGGTTGAACCGTATATTTCCTTAAGACTAACCGGTCTAAGCTTAGACTTAATTAAAGACCCGTTAGCATTCTAATTGGTTATTTATACCATCTTTCCAGACTAGAGCCTTCCGGTAAATTGTACCTACGCTTACTTAAGTGAATACGGCTGAGTTAATAAATTCTTGCTATTTAAGACAGGAGCTAGCTCAGGTAAATACTCTTAACTTATTTTCCCTATTACGGGCTTGGGATACGGTAATATAAATACCGCATGGTCAGGTATGGGATTCGAAGACCAATGAGTCGGGAAATCCAAATAACCTGTTTTTAATTCGTATTGCTTGACTGAAACATTGGGGGTTAATGCGACCATGTCCTGGATATCCTTGACTCATTAATTGCAATGGCCACGACTTTAGCGCGGGGTGTAGGCATACACCTGACAGATGCTACATGCTTTATTAAAATATTTGTATACCCAATAATGGATTCCCAATAAGGGAATAGTGGTGTGTCGGTTAATCATGAACCGGCATAGATTCGGGCCCCGTATGTAGAGCAAGTTATGTAAAACTGATAACATGAGATATAGTTTGTCCCAAGTATAAAAGATTAATCTTGCCTTGTGCATTTTAATCAAAGTGTCAAAATATTTTGTGCCTAGTGCATCTAAATCAATTTTCTTAAACTCTTTTCAAATGAGTCGGTTGAGTGTATTTACCAGTGAAAACTGACGTATTTTCAAAAGTCTAAGTGACAGGTACAAGTACGTAATAGGCTGGAAGCTGCTCAGGACGTTAATAAGGAATCTTGCAAGTTCTAGGCGTCTAAACTCTGTTGAACAAAGTTTATGATTTAAAGATCCGCCTGTGGATCCTTTACTTTCCGTTGTAATACTCTGATATTACTTTATATTCGGATGTAATAATATTATCATTTGCTTCCGCTGTGCATTTATATATTGTGTTGTTTGACTATGATGTTATCAACTACGTCACGATACTCCCCACCGGGCCCACCGGTGACACGTGGAAATTCGGGGTGTGACAATAAAGGACCATCTAGGTTGGAATCCCACTTGTTAATAACATATTTTCTACCGGATAATTGTGTGATATGAAACCGGGATCTTTAAATATTAAATCCTAAGAGAAAACGTATAGGATTCCCAATCCTTCTCGGGAAGACACCTATGTAACTCTAAAGACTTATTTTTATTACCGGTTGACTAGACTTCCTTTCGGTTATCTAGTGTTCTAGAAAAGTGCTTGGAAAGACTAACTTCATTTCGGTTGTAAGTCTAAAGCAATTTAAGGAACTTGATTTGGTTTAATAGACAAGTTAGTGATAATTAAACTAAAACCGGGTTTCTTTCAAAACACAATCCTAGTAACACCCTAAACTAGACCTATTAATATTTTTATACTTTTCGGCGCTAAAAATAGTAGAACATTAAAACCGGATTAATTCTTGATCATTATTTCTATGGTTTATTGGCCATTTTACCATAAGATTACCCAAACCCGCCAAGATTTGAAAATCAACATTAATTCTTTTTATGAAAAGACATTCACCGGAATTTATGTGAAATATATGATCAAAATATTAATCAAGTTAAAATATGCATAAACACCAAACTAGTTTCTTAAATTATTTACTTATCAAGAACAAACCATAATCACACAATAACCGGCGTAAAAATTACATTTTTAACAAGTGTTCATCACAACCTAAGTAGTTTAAGGTGATTAGCCAACAATCATAATTATGCAAATTAAAACATTAATCTTAAAAACAGAATTCATGGCAAAATATGGAAAACAAAAGAAACAAGGATGAAACAAGAGAATTACAACCCTTAATTCTTCAATCCCGATTGTTCCCGAGCTTCTCCCGTTGATTCCCGCTTTTAAGACTTCACCACAACTTGCTACGAATGCATACAAGATCACTCCTTGAACTTCTTGTATAAATTCTAGTGAATTGAGAATGTCGTCGTTCCTAGGCTTTCAAGTGGCTATTTATAGCCTTCATTTAGCTTAATTAATTCACCACTGAAGTTCCATTGTGCGTTTAATTTGGTCCATGTCTTCCATTATGAAAAGTTTGAATGATATAGTCTCCCACTGGTTTATGTCTCCCAATATTTAATTGATGTTGACCCATCTTGTGCTATAATGTGATGTTCTTTTTTCTTGGTCCCATCGAAAACAACTTTCCTAAGCAATTCATAATGGCAGCCAACTCTTGCGAATTAGTATCTCCACCCTTTTTTTCCTTTTAGTTGAACTCCAACAATATTTATAATAATATATGAATGGCAGCCCTTTAACATAAAAAATAGAGATAGTGGCCCCGACCCACTCACATAAAATAGCTGCAAATTTGCTTCGGTCTCTGGCATTCTACTCTGCCCAACTGGCTGGTCATTTAATTATTACTCTTTTTCGCTCCATTTGCACCTGGACCTAGCCAAACACAAGATAATATAATATAATACTAAAACTAAAAATAATAAATAAAAACCATACAATAATTATACATTTCACACTGGACAAATATGTGTATTTTACTACACATCAAATATCCCCACACTTAAATGTTTGCTTGTCCCCAAGCAAAGTCTTAAACAACTGTACAAACTGACATTTAAACGGTTATCTTAAAATAGAAAATTAAACACATAAAAATTAATGTACATAAATTATTTAAAATTAGCTAATAATGATAGAGATGAGAAAACTAAATGTGATTTTTCAAAAATAGAGTTTTATCATCAATTACTCACTTACTTGCATCTTTGATTTGCTTCCCTCGGCTCACTTGTGTAAACTAGTGAATGGTGCACTAGTAATTTTCTGTGATCACTCAAAAGCCGGGCCATATAGTAACATTATCATAAGCTTGTAATGAAATCTCATCTTTACCAATTAACATATAAAAATCATATAAATCAAGAGGACTTTTATTATGGGTTGTAACGTGGCTAGTGTTTAAAGGTAGGAATATATGGCTATTTACTGGGTGAAGTGTTTCAATCCGGTCTAGCAAATTATCCTAACAAACCTTACACTATATTTTATTAAACATCACACATACTCACAAACCAAGTGACTCTTTTAAGGTCAGATCGTCAAGACAGGTTTTATCCAAGATGTGAATCAAATCTTCCTTAATCCTGTAGTGAACATTACTTCCAACTCTAATGGATCGTTCGGCATCGAGCCTAATAGCCCCCACCCTCATTAGAAGCGTGTATTCATGTTGGGATTCAGTTTGACTTCTTCTACATCTTCCTGTGTGAGACCAATTTCCACAACCTATACATTTGTCATATCGTTTAGCTCTTCTTTTCATAGCACTTTTGGATGTCCCACAAAATGGTGGCGTTTGTTCTTGTTGTCGCCACTTTTTTCTAACTTCATTACTTAAGTGAAATAATTTCTCTATTAGCTCTGCAGGTAATCTTGGTTTCGCGAATTGTAGACAACAAAGCAAATTTAAATCGAATGAATGCATCTCCAGTTCTTTAAAGTCTGCCGGTAAAAGACCGTAACTAAATTGAAAGGAAAATTAAACTAAACCGGAATTTACACATGGGTTTAAAACAACTGAACAGGATAAGGCTCAACATGGCTTACTATTGGAAATTTTTTTTAGAGGTTTAATAGAAAAGGGTAAACAACTGGGTTAATCCTATTGCCTCCATCCTCTTTATACAATTTTATAGTTAATGATTTTGACAAGTATATCCAAGACAAGTTCTGAAATGTATCCTATTATGCGACACCCTCAATCAAATAAAGTCTTAAGCATATGATGAATGCTCGAGAAAGGCTCAAAACTCACTAAAATTGGGTGTGTATTTTAGATGCAAATTTATGAATAATTAGAAAATTTTCTATTTATGAAAAACACTTTACCATTTTCTCATATGTACAATTATTAGATAAAAATAAGTCAAATATGCACAAAAATAAAACAATAATTATACAATTTATTTATTTATTTATTTTTTTAGACAAATTCTAAGACTTAAATGATAGTTTCCCATCCCCACACTTAAACTCTACATTGCCCTCAATGTAAGATGGAAAACAACTCAAAAACTAAAATAATAAGAAATAAAAGACAAAGGGCAAATTGGAAAGGACTTAGCTGGTTATATGATGTATAAACTTCATACTCTTGTCCAATCCAGCTCGATCGTATAGCATTTCGGTCGTGATCGGCTTTGACTCTGACTAGTACTCTTTGTAAATTCCTTGAAATTTGGTGTACAGCTCCGAAATCACCCGAATGGAGATTGAGTACGGGTGGTGTGATTCAAACCTTCATAAAAAAACAAGCAAAAACCAAAGCAGTATCGAAAAAAAATGACTCAAAAACTACTAAATTAAACAGTGACTCAAAACATACATAAAACTAACTATCTACTCTAATCTTGAGTTTTTTACTCAAGATCCTAAACGATGGTGATTGGTGGGACATCGAGACGAGTTACCTCCGTCTCGGTGGTGTTAATTGGTCCTCCTAGGTAATGTTTCAACCTATGTCCATTCACCTTCCAAGTGCCTCCATCCGCTTCATTCCTTAACTCAATTGTTCCGTATGGAAATACTTCCTTTACCACGTATGGTCCCGTCCACTTTGACTTCAACTTACCGGCAAACATCTTCAACCTCGAGTTATACAAAAGCACTTTGTCACCGGTTTTAAACTCCTTCAACCTCTTTAACTTTCTATCGTGTAACGCCTTCGTTTTCTCTTTTATGTTCCATGATCGTTCATATGCGGCGTCTCTAAGTGCCTCCAATTCATGAATTTGGAAATAACGTTTCCTAGCTGCATCCGTAAGGTTGAGATTAACGGTTTTAAGAGCCCAAAGTGCTCGGTGCTCTAATTCGACCGGAAGATGGCAAGCTTTGCCATAGACTATCATGAATGGAGTGGTCCCTAAAGGTGTTTTGTAAGCGGTTCGAAACGCCCACAATGCATCGTCAAGTTTATCCGACCAATCCTTTCTACTATTTCCAACGGTTTTTTCTAGGATTCGTTTGATTCCGCGGTTGGCATTTTCAACTTGACCGCTCGTTTGTGGGTGGTATGCGGTGGACAATCGATGAGTTACACCGTAGCGTGCCAATGTCTTTTCCATGAGGGTGTTACAAAAATGAGTACCACGATCACTGATTATCGCTTTAGGTGTACCGAAACGAGTGAAGAGTTTCTTAAGGAACTTTACCACTACTCTTGCGTCATTTGTGGGTAACGCTTGAGCTTCTACCCACTTTGAAACATAGTCGATTGCTACAAGAATGTACCTGTTCCCACTAGAAGAGGGAAATGGTCCCATGAAATCGATGCCCCATACATCAAAGATTTCAACAACTTGAATTGGATTTTGAGGCATTGTTAGGATCGGAGGCTCTCATGATTGTGTTTGTTTGTTTAAAATGAATAATCAATGACAATGAAAACATGTAAAGTGCAGCGAAAATGAAAACAAACTTTGTAAACACAGTCAAAAAGGAGAAAAATAGTTTGATAAACAATTGCTTCTCATAGAGTCGAATGATTTACAAATCAAAGCAAAAGATTACAGACATGCTTACAAACTAAGCTCCCCCTCAGCCTGATGCCTCAAGGTTGGATTGCACAAGATGAAAGGATTAGACATGAGAAGAGAAAACCAGCTCAGTCAATCAAATGTAACAGTACAGGGTACTGTTACATTTATAGGCAAACCAAACCACTGAGGTATCTCAGCTGACGTCATCATGAAAGCGACGTCTAACAGCCTAACAACCTGTATCTACTGACCTTACACAAACACCGCTAACCTAACCACTGACTATACATAAGACAAACAATTTACTAAACAGCTGCTCTCCCTTTATGTCAGTGCTTTCCTCAAGGTTGATCAGTCCTTGACTGGGCAGTGCTTTAACATCAGTAGATAGGACCAGTAGTGTTGAATACTTCAAGGTTTTCATCAGCAGTTGAAAGGACAACAACAATTGAATATGAGCAGCAGATAGAGACCATCAGTTGTTATAAATCACTTTCAAGGGGAGAGCAAAGTGTAAACCGCTGCTTATTGTGAATCCACTGTTGTGACCTGGTTTTGGCTTTACATTATCTGTTCCTTTGGTAGGGTTCAATCCCAACAATCTCCCCCTGGAACAGATAATGCCAAAACCTGTCATTATTCTGGATCTTTATTTCTCATCAGAAGTTCCCTTACATGTCTTTTAAATTCTTCTTCATATTCCTTGGAACTTGTGTCATCTTCATCCCTGCACAGTGTAAGCTCAAGGAGATCTAGTTGATCTTCAGCACCCAGGCCTAGTGCTTGATTCCTTGATATATGCCTCACTTCTCCATTGGTTCTGACCAAGGTCAATACGTGGGTCTTTTGATCAGACATCCACTTTAGTATTTTTAAACCAAATGGGTTTCTTGGGAGAGATTTATTTCCTGATGAGCTGGATGCATTTGGCCGTGAGAAAAACTGTACAGCAGTATCTTGAACTTCAGACATTCTTTTAAAAGCTTCTTCTATGGCTTTGTTTGCTGCAGCTATATCTTCTGCAACTTCTTTGTCAAGCAGCTCTTGTTTCTGTTGTTGATCAAGCTCACTGTCTGTGATATCTGCTGATGACTGTTTGCTTACTACTTTGACCCTTTTGGTAAGGTCTTGTAGTTTTGCTAAGTTTTCTTTATCTGAAGCCAATTTCTTGGTAGCTTCTTCAATCAGATCATCTTCTTCAAGCCTTTCTTTTTCAACAGTCAGCATTTCCTTCCTTTCTTTTCTCAACCTTGTAACAAAGGCTTCTGCTGTGCTGATCTGTGTTTCAAAGGTCTTGACCTGTTCTTTCAGCTTTTTGTAGTCAGACTTTTTAGGAGTGTCCCTCCTTTTCCTAAGTCTTTCATAAGCTTCGTCTGTTTGCTGCTTGGTCCATTTTGCTATGGCACTTGCAGAATCCACTCTTGCATCTACCAACTCCTGCTTCTTTCTCTTGTATTCAGAAATAAGATCAGCTATGAGCTTCTTGTATTTATTCCAGTTTGGAGCTGTCTTCTTCTTTCTTGGATCATTGTTAACCTTTTCAATTCTTTTTGCCTCATGCTTTAATGCAATTATTGGCCAATCTTTGAAATCTGTTTCTTCAGCAGGATAGAACTTATCTTTCATTATGTATGCAAGATATTCCTTCCTCAATTCATTTCGTTGATCTGCTTCAGGAGATATGTTTGACATTTCCTTGTTCAACTCACTTGCATATTCCTTTATTTGTTTAACCTTGTTGAGCAGGAATTCTCTTCTTTTCAAAATAGCTTCATTGCCTTGATTCTTGCATTCAATTTTGGCTCTTATCCTTGTTTGTCTTACTTTCATTTCAAGATATTCATTCATGTCTTCTGGAATTATGAAACCTATGAGAGAAGGAAATTTCCTTTTTGAAGGATCATCTTCAGTGTAAAATTGTTTCATCTCATTTTTCATAGCTTCTAATTCCAGTGGATTCTTAGCAGCAACAGGATCATACTTTTCATCAGTGTCCTGAGTTGTTTCTCTTTTTCGTTTGTAAAGCTTAGGAGGTTGTGATGCAAGACTGGTGGGAACAGTGGAAGATGACTGACTAACAGCTATTGAAACAACTGGTGTCTGAACATCTGTTATCATTACAACTGCTGATATGTCAGCAGTTGTCTTCTGCTTTTGAGCAGGGGATGGAAGTGGTGATGTTGGTGGTGATGGTGGTGAATCATCATCTGATATGAGATTTCTTCTCCTTTTTAATGAAGAAGAAGCAGATGATGTTTTGGGTGGATCAGTGGTGGTAGATTGGATAGCAGTGGTTTGTGGCAGTGATTGACTGACAGTGGTTGAAACAACTGGTGCTTCAACCGTTGCTGTCATTACAACAGATGTTATAACATCTGTTGTCTTCTGCTTTATGGCAGGAGGCAGTGGTGGTGATATGATTGTAGATGGTGATGATGGTGGAACAGTGGTTGTAGTGGTGTGTGGTAGAGTGGTGTGTGTTGATAACATGGCAGCTGTTTGGCTACAGAGAGCAGTTTTTGTAACTACTGCTGTATCAGCTGTTTGGCTAACAGGTTTTGAAACCTGTTTTTCTTTTTCTTTTCCTTTTTCAGGCTCAACATGAAGGCCATGTTCTATTCCCCTCCTATTCATGTTTCCCAACAGCTTGTTATTCTCCCCCTTTTTGGCATTATCTGAAGGGGGGTTTACAAGAAATGGTATGGAAGAAGGAACTTTGCCAGAAGCATTTTGAATGCTAGCCTTTATAGCCTTTATATCTGCTTGAGTGTCTTTGAATCTTGATTCCACCATGTTGGTCAGCATTTGTACTTGAATAGCATGCTTTTTATTAGCCATTTGTTGCTGTGCTTCAAGCATGGGTTGAAATATATTCCATAGCTCATTTGCAGCAAATGCCTGTTGTGCAGGTGCTTGAGCAGGAACAGCAGATTGTGGTGGGGCAGCAGTGGATTGTGCTTTTTGAGCTTTTAAAATCTCTTGCACCATCTCCTTTATTTCAGCAACTGATTCTTCAAGTTTGTCAACTCTGCCCGTCAATTCCTGATATCTTGAATCATCACCTACTTTAGTAGGATCATCTAAATCCCCACCAGCAGTGGTTATATCAATGTTTGACTTAGGAACTGAGTCCCAAAAGTCACCCATTGATGCCCCTTGTTCTTGGTACTGGGGACTTCTTTCTTCAGCACTTGATAAACCTTTGATGGTGCCAGTGGTTAGATCCAACTCACTGGTGGTTATCGAAGTTGCCATGGAAGAAATTGCCTTCAAGGGAGTCTGATTTATGAAACAACTGGCCAACTGGAGACCTGTTGGTCCACCAGTTGTAGTTGCTGCTCCACTTGAACTACCACCGAGAGTTACTTGTAACTCAGGGGGTGTAACCTCCTCAATTGTTGCTGGGATAGCAGGAGTAGTAGCATCAGACCCAGTCACTTGTGGAAGTATACTCTCAGTGATAGGTGTTAGAGAGGAACTGGTTTGTGTCTGAGCTATATCAGCTGCATGCAACAAAGGTAACATGGATTGTGGTAATATGATTGGTGAGGGGATGGGAGTTGAAAGAGACATGTCCTTGGGATCAGGACTGAGGAAGATGGATCCAAGTGGATTCAGAGCTTCATAGTGTGGTGTCCCTGTGCTTACAACCAGATCCTTTTGTGAGGATGCAGGAGGAGTTTCGGTTATGGATTGAGATCTTTCTTCCAACTGCTGTGAGGAAGTAGCAGCAGTGGTTTGTGGTGACTTTTGTGTTGTCACAGGCATTTCCTCTGGGATCTCATCTTCCAGAGTTGCCTTTGTTTTGGGTTTGGTGGGTTTTCTGGATGTTTTCTTTTTGGTCTTTTTGGTTATGTCAGGTGTGGGTTTCAAAGCAGTGGTTGTGCTGCTATGATCACCTGGAGCAGTGGGCTCAGCAGCTGATACCTGAGGAGCAGTTGTAACCACTAAAGTCTGCTCAGGTACCCCTGCTTTTGTTTTTATTGGTGCCATCATCCTTGAAAATGTTTCTTTTGTTATGCTTTTTATTTGACAATGAACACCTTGTTTGAGCAAATTTACATTTTTCTTTTCAAATTTTTGTTCAAAATAATAACTCAAAAATCTTGGAAAAAGTAAAAATGCTTTACTTTCAACGTTTTTCACCATGTCATTGAAAATCTCCTGGGAGTAGTTATAGTCTTTATTATTCAAAATAGCGTAACCCAGGCTTTGAATTTTCAATGGTATTTCGTTGAAAGATGTTGTTTTATTTGAAGCACACATCAAGAGCGTGTGAAATAAAAACCTGGGTGCAGATGGAAAATAACCCTTTTGTAGGGTATCTACCTTTGGTTCTTCTGCATAACCCCTTTTCAGAAAATCAGCTTTTAACTCGTTTTTGTCAAAAGAGGTTTTAACATTCTGATCGTCGAGTATGAAGACTTCTGATATCGATTTTGGTGTGATTTTGATTGCTTTTCCCTGTATCGAGGAGTTAATGGCTATGACTTTTCCGTCTTGTTTTTCAAGCGACGCCTTTTTCCAAAACTCTCTCTGGGTTTGCAGATAGATAGGAGCATTTGCTGTCAACAAAGTTTTGTACTTTGATGCAGATAATGCATCAATGATGGTGTCAAAGGTGTGATTATCAGTAGGTTTTGTGAATAAACCCAGATAGTTGTGAGATTGTTTGAATGGTATTTCGATGGGTTCTTCGGTCGTTTGAGCGACCTCTTTGGAAGGTGATGGTGATTTAGGTTTTGATTTTGATTTTGTCATTTTTGCGGAGAAGAACGAAGGAAGATTTTGGAGATTTTGAGAAGAAGGGTTGGAAACTGCTATGAGAAGAGAATTTTTGGAATTCAATTCGACAGTGCAAAACCCTGTTTGGGGTTTAGGGCAGGGTTTTATTTAAAAATGATCGCTGATGTGGCAGCGGTTATTAAGATCTGAGGGCTAAAAACTGACCACGTGTCAAACACTGATGAAACGGATGAAGTATGGAGAACAGTTGTTTTCAGAGCCACTGACGTATCAAGCATCAGTGGTTACAACGGTAAAAATTATGGGCAGTGGATGATTTTAACTATCAGTAGATAGCATATCAGTGGATAAGACACTGATTTTGAGCATCAGTGCTTTTCAAGGAAATGAGGGATCAGTGGTTAACTTTCAGCAGTGGACAGTGTTTAGAGATCAGACGTTAGAACAAAACAGTGGTTAGGGTAAATGGTATAATTCTGAAGGACAGGTGTTTCAGCAACAGTTTCGACGATTTTCATTCAAGGTTTTGCCACATGTCAATTTTGAAAGACAGTGGATTAGTACCCCAGATGATGAAAACTTTTTACTAAGGCAACTCATTTTCGTTTAATATTCAATTAAAACATAAGCACCCTAGTAATTCAAGCACAGTTTGCAATCAATTTATGATGGAAATTTAGGAGCAAGCCTGAGTATGACATGATCATGACATATGTACCATTTCCTTTTGACCCATTTATGAGGACACAGATACCACCAAAAATAAGGTATTACATCCTGACAGGAGCTGAACCTATTGCCAACAAAAACAAGCAAGAGTTCCAAATATATTATTTCAAAAAAAATATGAATAATATATCCTGGTTATTTGAGAAAATCCTTTGAAAGAAAAATGATTAAAGGATTTTCTGAGAACAGTATCAAAAAGGATCTGGTATGTTTTTCAATAGAAAACATAATCATATCATTCTCAAGTTTTATGAAAAATGCTCAGTGGTTTGACATCAGTGGTAGAATTTTTGACAACATTTTGACCACTGTTTGGTACCATTTTCTTTGTCAGTTGATTGCAAACATGAGGACACATGGATATATTTTTTAAAACATTTATCTAGTCCTTTTTGGAGTTCATTTACTGGAATCAAAACCTTTTCCAGAACAGATGAATACACATAGTTGCTTAATGACCATTATTACCCTAAACTTTGACTCATAAGTGTTTTATGTTTATGCTCTTTTCTTTGGACTTCAAAAGTTTTGAGATAAACACACTTCTGAGTTTTTGTGAATATTGGTCCAAAATCATTCTACAGTAATGTTTTGAGAGACTTGATCATGTTTTCACAAGTTTTTCATCCAATCTCACATTACATATGATGCGGACTATGTTGACCCTTGTTTTCTTAATGTATTTGAACATAGTTGATTTTGTCCTTTTTAGGAACTCAACCTGTTTTCAACACATAAGATCTAAATAACTAAAGTTTTAATGTCACACCCCCAAAATCCACACGCGGAGTACTACCGCTTGGAGGCGTGACATGACCAGGATCAAGCCACCAATCATATTGAACATAAGTATATAGTAAAAGTCATTCATCAATACGATAGGTGTTTCCAAAACCAAATATAAACAAGTGTGTAGCGGAAGCATTAATGTAAAACCCAACATAAGTTTAAGTACAAAATGTCATAATGTTTAACAACACATTCACGATCCATGTCCACAACAACCGTGCCTCCCGTGCAAGCTCCAAAAGTACCTAAGGTCCTGCAAGGCATGTAACAGAGAGTCAACAACTAGTTGAGCGAGTTCACAGTAGGTTATACAGTTATAGTTTTCGTATTGTAAATCGTAAGTTCGTTTAGTAGTCATGTATCGTATGTAATATCATCGCGGCCCTCTAGGCATGTTTGCGAAGTTTAGTGGGGGTTTCCCATATGTTCACTAGACTAGGTATATTTGTATCGCGGCCCTCCAGGCATGTTTGCGAAGATTAAAGTATAGTTCGCGGCCATTCCAGGCATGTTTGCGAAGATTGTTCTAGTATCGCGGCCGATCCCGGCATGTGTGCGAAGAGAAGTATATGTATCACTAGTCTAGTAGTATCTACCATTGACCTTCCTCTTCCGAGGCCTATGGTATGTAATTCCGATAACTCTTAAGCTTAAATAATCAATCAATCAACCCATTCCCAACCCCGGGAATCCCATGCCTTTGTAGAAGTGTGAACTCACCTTGTTTGCTCGGTATGCTAAGTTAAGTGCTCACAATTAATCAGTCAAGTCCTATAGTGCACGTATGTTCAGTCAGTTTACGTTCGTAATGTTTCACATGAAACTAGTGTCACAGTAATATCATATAACACACAACAGTTAATCATGCTTTAACAATCCATGTTACACATAAAAGCTTTCACAGTCCATTATGACAATGTTATCCATTAACAGAAAACAGAAGTAATAGACATAATAAAGTTATCAACTTAACAGGGTTAACTAGTTTATTAAGGTTAGTATATCTAACCAAGTTAATAAACTAAACAGCCTTAACATATATAACCTGGTTAATATAACATATTGAACAGTATCATGTTAAATAGAATTTACAACTAACAGAGTTACTCAAACAAATAAAGTTAACAACTTTCAACTTAACAGAGGTTTACCTATTTAACAGAGTTAAATAAACTAACTGAGTTATTCAAGTGATTAGTTTAATTGAATAACATATTTAATGACATTAATTATTAACAGTATACATGTTGTCTAACACACCCTAGTGCCGAAAACACATAAGAGCCGAAATCCCTATGGCCGAAAACCCTTAAGAGCCGAAAACACCTTAAGAGCCGAAAACACCTATATGCCAAAAACACATAAGTGGGCCGAAATCTAGGTTGGGCCGAAATCCCCTTTTAGCCGAAAACCCCCTTTGGGCCGGAAATGTTTGGGCCGAAATCACTTTATGTGATTTCGTCCAGTTGATTAATGTGGGGGGGGGGTGTTTTCGTGAGCATCATCATCTTCCACAAATACTTACTGTAACTTAAAAACCCAGCAACTATAATTTCCATTACAGTTACATGATCTGATAAACTTGAAATCATTTAATCAAATATGTAACAAATACATTACCATATCATTGTGAAATCTAGAACATGATTCCATCAGTTTATCATTCATAACATATACTCACTGTTGATCCAAACATCCAATATTCAGATAGTTCATAGATAATAATTATCTAACAATCACACAATGATCAATCACATAATCACATATATAAATGTATACATACATCATGATTAAACATCCAAAATCATACGATATGCAACAAGAAACAACTTGAATCATGAAATCACTAACCAAGGATTAAACAGAGGTTTTTGCTTCAAATGAGGAACTCTTTGTGGGTTTCAGAGATAGAGAGAGAAACAATTGTGATAAGATATGGTTTGGTAAATGTGAAACTTCTCTGAGAAGATTGTTTATAAAATATCTCAATACCCCACTGGCCCAAGGCCCAGTCTCTGTTTTCGTTTGGGCCCATGTTAGACGAAAACACTCAAAGTGTTTTCATGAGTGGATGATTTCATAAGTACTTGTTTTCAGTAAGAGATCCATCCTTATTTAACATGTTAATTAATACAGACCTTAATAACACACACTCACATATAATAAATATTATGGATCCCAAGTATAAAATATAAATCGAAATACGATATAACGTATTACAAAGGTGAGCATTGTGAAACAACGAGTCGTGTAACAAACAACATAAACAATAAAAAAAAATTAACGTGCACTAAATGCGAAGATGGAATCTTGGAAACTCGAGTTGTCACATTTAATTTCCCTCTATTAGTGTTAACAAAACAACAATGCTTTTATGAACATAGGTTTTGTTAGTCTGAGGTTTGTACTTTAGTATTTAATGAAAACATCACAAATATCAAAACAACAGTTGAAATCAATATTGAAAAATGTAAAACAATCCCATAATTTGACAAATATGTTCACAGATCTGAAAGCTATGGGTGACTTTTGCATGATATCACCTGTTGTGTGAAATTTGTGTGTTATATGACATCTTGGTTGATTTACAGAGATTTTGAATAACCATTTTGAACATGATTTAATTGATACTCTGTTTTTCAACAAAATACAACCAACCTTAGTATCAATGAAATTTGAGCCGAACGGTTATGTCAAATTGATTGTTAGATCAAATTTGACTGTCCAGGCTCTGATACCAATTGTTAGGATCGGAGGCTCTCATGATTGTGTTTGTTTGTTTAAAATGAATAATCAATGACAATGAAAACATGTAAAGTGCAGCGGAAATGAAAACAAACTTTGTAAACACAGTCAAAAAGGAGAAAAATAGTTTGATAAACAATTGCTTCTCATAGAGTCGAATGATTTACAAATCAAAGCAAAAGATTACAGACATGCTTACAAACTAAGCTCCCCCTCAGCCTGATGCCTCAAGGTTGGATTGCACAAGATGAAAGGATTAGACATGAGAAGAGAAAACCAGCTCAGTCAATCAAATGTAACAGTACAGGGTACTGTTACATTTATAGGCAAACCAAACCACTGAGGTATCTCAGCTGACGTCATCATGAAAGCGACGTCTAACAGCCTAACAACCTGTATCTACTGACCTTACACAAACACTGCTAACCTAACCACTGACTATACATAAGACAAACAATTTACTAAACAGCTGCTCTCCCTTTATGTCAGTGCTTTCCTCAAGGTTGATCAGTCCTTGACTGGGCAGTGCTTTAACATCAGTAGATAGGACCAGCAGTGTTGAATACATCAGGGTTTTCATCAGCAGTTGAAAGGACAGCAGCAGTTGAATATGAGCAGCAGATAGAGACCATCAGTTGTTATAAATCACTTTCAAGGGGATAGCAAAGTGTAAACCGCTGCTTATTGTGAATCCACTGTTGTGACCTGGTTTTGGCTTTACATTATCTGTTCCTTTGGTAGGGTTCAATCCCAACAGGCATCTCATCCTTGGATGAGATGTTGCCGGTACGTTGGCAACAATCACAAGTCTTTACAAACTCTAGAGCATCCTTCACTACCGAAGGCCAATAGAAACCACAATCAAAGACTTTTTTTGCAGTAGTGTGTGGACCATGGTGACCTCATGTTAGACCTTCATGTATGTGCTTTAGAATTTCCAAACCTTCCTCTTTACTCACACATCTTCTCAAAATTCTATCACCTCCTATCCTGAAGAGATAGGGATCATCCCAAATATATTTTCTTGCATCTCGAAAAAACTTCTTCTTTTGTTGGGTGGTCATACCCCTCAACACCACTCCATTTGCTAGGTAATTTGCCAAATCAGTGAACCATGGCATACCTTCTTTTTCAGCTGCAACAAAATCTATATGCTCGTGAGGGAACTTATCCCCAATTGCTTCCTCGCGAATTTCCTCTCTTTCAGGATCCTCCAAACGTGACAAGTGATCTGCGGCCATGGTCTCCGCTCCCTTCTTGTCCTTGATTTCTATATCGAATTCGGAGAGTAAGAGAATCCATCGAATGAGACGGGGTTTTGCGTCTTTCTTTTTGAAAAGATAACGCAAAGCTGCATGATCGGTGAAAACAATGGTTTTGGAAAGAACGAGGTAGGAACGAAATTTATCGAATGCGAATACTACGGCGAGAAGTTCCTTTTCGGTGGTGGTATAGTTCTCTTGTGCATCATTAAGAGTTTTACTCGCGTAGTAGATCGGATGAAAGTGTTTGTCGATCCTTTGTCCTAAAACTGCTCCTACGGCGTAATCACTAGCATCGCACATGAGTTCAAAAGGTAAACTCCAATTGTGTGAGATAAGAATGGGTGCACTCACAAGTTTTTCCTTCAAAAATTCAAATGCTTTAAGCCACTCCTCATTAAAGACAAAAGGAACGTTTTTCTCGAGAAGACGGGTCATTGGTCGTGTGATTTTTGAAAAATCTTTAATGAAGCGTCTATAAAAGCCAGTATAACCGAGAAAACTGCGAATGGATTTCACATTTGTGGGTGGAGGAAGTCTACTTATGGTATCAATCTTAGCTTTATCTACCTCTATTCCAGCTTTTGAAATTCTGTGACCCAATACTATTCCTTCTGTCACCATGAAGTGACATTTCTCCCAATTGAGCATTAAATTTGTCTCTACACATCTCTTCAACATTTTATCAAGATTTAGAAGGCATTGATCGAAAGTGGTACCATAAACCGAGAAGTCATCCAAGAAAACTTCCATAGAAGTTTCAAGCATGTCTTGGAATATGGCAACCATGCAGCGCTGAAAGGTTGCAGGAGCGTTACATAACCCGAAAGGCATACGTCGGTACGCATAAGTGCCGTAAGGGCATGTGAATGTTGTCTTTTCCTGATCCTCGGGTGCAATGGGGACCTGGAAGTATCCTGAAAATCCGTCGAGAAAACAGTAGAACTGTTGACCCGCTAGACGCTCCAACATTTGGTCAATGAACGGTAGAGGGAAGTGATCTTTTCGGGTGGCGTCATTCAATTTTCGGTAGTCAATGCACACACGCCAGCCGATAACGGTTCTAGATGGAATAAGCTCATTCTTTTCGTTCATGATTACCGTCATTCCACCTTTCTTTGGGACAACTTGAGTGGGACTAACCCATGGTGAATCAGAGATGGGGTAGATCACACCTACATCTAACAACTTCATGACTTCTTTCTTGACAACTTCTTGCATATTTGGATTGAGACGTCTTTGTGGTTGTACCACTGGTTTGTAATCTTCTTCCATGAGTATCCGGTGGGTACAATATGTCGGACTTATGCCTTTGATATCTGAAAGTCTCTAAGCAATGGCCTCCTTATTCTCTTTCAACACCTCTATTAACCGAGATTTTTCTTCCTCCACTGATTTTGATGAAATAATGACGGGAAAGTTTGTCTCGTCACCTAGAAATGCGTATTCCAAATGGGAAGGAAGGACTTTAAGCTCAAGTGGGGCGGGTGTTTCAATGAGAATTTTCTCGCTATCTTCCCCAACTTCTTTTAAATCGAAAATTTCAGGAACCCAGTCGGTCCCTTCCTCGTCTTCACTTTCTTCAACAACTTCCTCAGCTTCTGCAACTATCTTTTCTTCCACAAAATCGGCTCCACTAATGAATTCGAAACAATGGTCAACGTACGATAAGAATGATTCGATGAAATAGATTGAATGACATGGACTAAAATCGTCGAAACCACTAGGGTGTTGCATGGAACGGGCTACCTCGAATGTTACCTTTTCCTCACCAACTTGAAGAGTGATTTTACCGTCGAAAACATCAATGATGGCTTTTGCGGTACGCAAGAATGGACATCTGAAGAAACACTAGATCAACGACCGGAATCAAATAATCTAGAGGGTTTGGATCTGCATAAAAGGGGGGTTGTTTTCTCTCGTTTGATTCGGTACAAAAGACCTTCTTCTCCGATGAACTCTGCAAAAAAAAAAAGCACCGTTAGCCTCGCCAAGGGGAGAAAGGGGTTCTCTCCTTGACCCGACTCCGGTGTGAGAATAAGTATGGGTTATGAAGAAGAAGATGTATTGTAGAAGTGTGTGTAACTTGAATTTCATACCTGAACAGTTCTCGTATTTATAACCGGGAGTCTTTGGGCGGGAAAACCTGTTAATGAAAAGTTAACGCAAGATGCTAACCCCGTAAGCGGTTACATCTCCTTCCGTTAAGCTTCTCGATCCGACGTGAGTGCACACGGATCGCTGATTAGATCTATGGCTGGGGATTTTCCACGTGGAAAGTGATTAAGTGGAGTTTTCTCTCCAATTACATGTCATCGTTGTGATTTCAGTAGCGTCTGGGACGACAACACGTGTCTAGACGGTTATAACCGTCTGGTGGTGCACGATTGAGTTTCTTCTGGAAGATTATTGCCATAATCTTGTGTGACTCTTTTATCGTGTGGTCACCAGTCACGTAAATAATATCCAAGTCTGGATATTATTAAGCGGAAGGGTTTAACTTGGGATTTTCATCCTTTGTTTATAGAGAAAGGCGCAAGGATTTATGATTTCCTTTTGGCACGCAAGTATCGTCTGCTATTTGTCTTTTAAGCCTTCTTTGCAGGACCAGTGCGCGGCCGCGCAAGGTCAGAAGGGATGATTGACCAAGTTGTGGCATGGTCTTGAATACTTGTTATAAGGTTTTTGGGACCTTACCCCTTCAAGTCCCCCCAGTCTAGTGCTGCTCTTATGCAAGTAAGTGGAGCACTGGACTTATGAGAGGGAAATGCTCTTGTGACGCGAAAGTAGGGAATCTTTTTTGAAAAGATTTACTTTTGTTTTGCTGAGAAGATTTTGAAAATCTTTGACTTTAGGTGGGGGAGGTACAGTAAGGACTGTGTGACAGGCTGTCAATGTCAGGTACACCTCACTATCCGTGGTTTACACGCGCGCGTGAGATCGCGTTTGTGTTGTTTGTCACTCGCCTCTGTCACTTGGGTAACTGTGATATCCGAAAAAGGTGCTATGGCAGTTACCGAGGCTTATTTATGGCGGTGAGTATATAAGGTTGCTTGAGTTGCCCAATTTTAATCATTACGTTTGTTGAAAACTTTTCCCCTTCCTTTCTTCATTAACCGTTTGAGAAATTTTTTTCCAATTCTTCTTCTTATGTCAACCGGAGAGTATCACGAAGATTTATCAGAGGAAATGTCTGCTGAACTTCCACCGCTGAAATGGCCTAGGGCAACTTTTGACGGCCTGGTTCAAAACCTCAGATTCCCAGAGACCTGGGGTGCCCGGTACCCTGAGGAGGGTCAGACAGCAGCAGATGCTCCGGCTGGGTACATTACTCTGTTTTGGGATTTCTTCTGCGAAGGCAATTTCCGTTTTCCTGTAACAAAATTTTTCCTTGAATTTCTTGATTTTTACAAAATTCACATCTCTCAATTGCATCCAATCGGTATGGTTAGGGTTAGGCATTTTGAGTTTGTATGCCAGTCGATGCATATTGAGCTGACAGTTCTTCGATTCAGGGTTTTTCACCAGATGCACTGTACCCAAGGGTTTTACTCGTTTGTCCAAAGATCGTCTGCGAAGAAAATTTTACAGCATCCTCCAAAATCTTTCCATGACTGGAAACAAATTTTTTTTTTATCAAGGCAGGGGTGATTCCGATGAGGATGGTTCTAAGGGGAAAGGAAGACGTCCCTATTGACACGCTTCGGACCCCTGTTGACGAGAATTGGTACCAAGATCTGAAGGAGGTCCCTAACATTGCTTTGCCTGAGAAAGCCCTTGTTGGTGCTAGTATGAGTTTAAACTGGAAGATGGACCGAGACGACAAGCCGGTGTATACGGAGGAAGGTCATGGTATGAATGGGTTTCCCCTTTTTTGCCTTTCTCCTTTTTTTTTCTTTTTTTTGAACCTGCCTTCCTTCTTCTGCAGTTGTTTCATTGTATGTTGTTGCATATAAGAGAGAAGGCGGAAGAATGGGTACCATTAAGAAGAAGCCTGATGAAGAGCTTTGGTACCATCGAATTGTGAGGAATTTCGTTCTTCCGCGGGATGCGGATTTGACCGCACAACCTGCTGCTGGTACTGGTAAGGTTGCGCATAGTGTTTGTTGTCTTATTTCATTGCGTGTCTGAATGAACTTATTCCTTGCGCTTTTATAGGTGAGTTGTCAAATTTGGGCATAGGCCCTGAGAAAAAGAAACGCGCGACAACTAGTAATGTTGCGCCGAAAAAGGGTGATGCTGAGAAGACTCAATCTTCTAAAGCTAAAAATGTTGGGGAGAAGAAAGGTATGCGCCATTCTTCTGACAACTGGTGTGATTATGTGGTGGTTTCTGATTCTTTGGAGGGTCTTGCGCCTGCAGTTACGATTAGGCGACCTAAACCGGAACCAAGGGATTCTGCTGACATTCCTCCATCCAACCCAGAGGATCCAATTGATTTGGAATCCAGTCCTGAGCATTTGGTGCAAAGGGGAGCAGGCAAAAGGAAACAGACTGATGCGGAGGCCGAGGGTCAGCCTTTAAAGACGGTTCAGAGGAAGAAAATTACCAGGAAAGGCAATCTTGATGCTTTTATTCCGGATTCCGCTCCTAGTAAGTGTTCCCTTTACTCTTTTCCCTTATATGCTTTAGATATTTATGGATTCTGTTTTTCCAGAAATCCCTGTTTCTCCTGTTCCCACAGAGCCGCCGCCTGTGGTTAATGAAGAACTCCCACCCTCTCCCCCGCGTGCTTCCATTGCTGATCAATCGAAGACTGCCGAGGTTCCTGAGGGTGGCATGGAGAAGACTATTGAGGCTGATAAGCTTGTTGACGTTTCTGTAGAAGCTGAGAATGTTACTGAGCCAGGAATTATGGATGGTGTTGATAATCCACAAACTTCTGAAGTTGCTGCCCATGATTCGGAGAAAGAAAAAACTGTTGAAGAGACTCCTGCTTCAGTTTTCTCTCCTAAACCCTCTGATGTTTTGCCTGAGCGTGTTGAAAAGGTTACTGCTGAGGAGCAAGGCTCATTTTCTGGAACCGGCGAGGATTCTCCTATCCGCCCAGAGGAAACCCCGGGGGATTATTATTACCGAACTTATACAGAGAAAAATGCTTCCAAGCCGCATGCCCCTGTCTGGAATTTGAAGAAAGGTGACACTTTCTCGGATTGGCGCGTGTGCCAGGATTGGTTGCAAGGAATATTTCCGCCGGGGGAAATTAAGTTCCAAGAGAGTCGTCAACACGAGCAAACTTATCATTCCTATCTTGAGGAAGTTTCTTCCCATTCTTCGACCACTTATCGCATAGTGCGCGAGTGGCACAGTATGCATAAAGAGTGGGACTCTTTCAAGACATCAAAGAAGAAACTTGCTGATGATGAAAACCGATTCGCTCAGATGAAGGCTCGGTTGGAAGCTGATCAGGCTAAATTTGAAGCTGACCGGAAAACTGAGGAATGGTCAGTTGCGGGTTGGAAAAGAAAAGCGGAAGCTGAAGCCACCCTTCTTGCTGAAGAGCGCAAAAATTGGAAGAGGATTTGTGAGAAAGACAATGCTGAGAAGATGAATCTTCGCAATGTCATCAATAATCTCAAGGCTGAGGTTGAAAGATTAAAGAAGCAGGATGCGGCGATAGAGAAGCTGAAAAAGGAGAAAGCTGAGGCAGAAGTGTAACACCTCGCAAATTTCGGGTTTAATATTAAAACGACACGTGTCATGTCGAACAAAAACGCGTTGAAAACCCGGATTTAATAAAGATGTTTTCGGTAGGATTTAAAGTGGCGTCATGTTAAATATTACCTCTGAACACCTCAATTATAAATCCCAAGACCCGATTTAATATTATATACATCTATTATACCCTCAATTCAGGAATTTATTGCCAATAATGGAATTTGGAAATGCGTGATAGGATTCTACGAAATAAAAGAATGGAAGTCCTTAATTTACGGGTCTTGTTTTTGGATTCAAGTGAAGCAATTGCAAATGGTAGGGTATGTCAATGTGTAAGACACTTTATGAAGGCCCCTGAATGAAAATTGAGGTCCACAAGTCGTTTATAACGGCTGCCCTTTCAAACCTTCAACAAACAACAACATTTTGGCTTCTGATGAAGCCCTACGCATCGTAGGCATAATGCCCCTACGATGCGCAGGGGTTGCCCAGCGACCAGAAAACAGGCAGTAGCCTGTTTGGTGCACTTGTAACCCATCAAACCGGTTTTTCTTGCATGTGCATGAACCTTAGACTCCCCTAGACACTAGAAGACATGTGTTGAACAATTGTGGAAGGGCATAGACTCTTGTGTCAATTGATTGTGGTGTGTAAACCCACTATATAAAGGACCTTCAAGTGCAATTCATTCACACATCCAATTTCAAGCATTCTGATTATTTGGGGAGCTTGCAAACTGATCAAGAGCCTTTCTAATCATTCATTAACCATCTAGTAAGTTGCCTAACCTTTCTAAATTAATTCTAGCTTAGTAATTAGCTTAAAAGTCAAACCGACGTAACTACGGTTTGACTTCGCGATTAAATAGCGATAGCTCAGTCGTGTGTCGAATTAAAAGTACCATTAGATAGGTAATTATATAGGTATTAAACCCTTATAAGGGCAAGTACCAAATCCAGACCTAACTAGGTCGTTTGTCGGGTCAAACGTTGACCGAAAAAGTCAACAGAATTACAATATGCGATTTAATGCACGACTAGCAATCCGCGAGGCGTGCAACCTGTTTTAAACTTAATATAACTTGGTAATAAGTATAAAAACTTGTTTACGCTTGCCCGACTCGACAACTTTCTGTTTAAACCCGATTCGGAACCGAAAGGCGCAAAACTTTGACTTTTGCGTTGACTTCGGTTCTGACCCGTTTTAATTTGAATTAGACATGCCTTAAAGTCTCATTAGGGTTGGGTTACATGCTAGTATAAGTCTCTGTACTTGTTTCATTGATTATCCGATGCATGCGCACGTTTCCGTTAATCGCTTAAATTGGACCATAACGCCCTTATGACCCTACAACGAGAATTTTGAAAATGTGGAAGTACTATAATCTTAGTTACTGATTATTAAACATGCACGTAAATTTTCACGTCAATCGGAGGTCTAGATTATGAGATATGCGCATTAGCGTAAATATTAAGCTTTTTATTAATTAAACGGCGCGATTAGCGCATAGCCTATCTAAACCCGATTTTCGGTACCAAAACTTTTACCCACTGATGTTAAATAATATTTTGGGATTTTTGAAGATTTTTAATTATTTTTAAACTGATCTTAAGCTAGGCTTATCGCATTGATTCGGTTAATACCGAATATGCCCTTTTAGGCTATAAAACGAGTTTTACGAATCCGTTTGATTCCAATCCAATGGCCACTGATCTAAAATAATAAATATAGGATTTTGAGCCTGTTTTACTGATCAGAAAACTCAGATTGGTATTTTAACCCGTACGTCGCTTAAAACGGCCTTATACGCGTATTAAACGCGTAGTTTGGTATTAAAACCATTTTGACACGTAAGACTTAATACCAATAGACATAACCTGTTAAATTAAGATATTTTTCTGATTTAATCAGACCCATACCTCAGAAGTATTATAAGTCTCTTTTATAACCTTTAAAATGACCAAAATACCCCTACGGGGCATAATTAGGGAATAAACTCGTTACGGGCATTATGGAAGATATCATAATGATATCACAACATATTTAAAGCGTATTAACTTAGGAAACCTGTTCACGACCCTTTCGGTTACCCGTTATGCATTTTACGCGTTCGGTTCGGTTTATGTAAATAGTTTGCATAAACTAGCCGAAACGGGTCAAACGATATCATTTTCATCTCAAAATCCAGAATGTGAGTAGTAAACCCATATTAAACAAGTCTTCAAACTTGTCGGGTCTAAATCACATTCTATCCGGTCTTCGCTTAATCGTGCGTACGAACCGCATCTTTGAAACTAGCCGGTCTAAGCTTAAGCATAATTAAAGACCCGCTAGGATTCTAATAGGTTATATTTAACCTTCGTTCCAGATTAGGAGAAACAGTAAAAGCTACCTGCTATTTGATTATTGTGACTATACTTTGCATCAAGGTAAATACTTTTAACTTATTTTCCCTATACGGGCTTGGGTTACGGTACATAGCGTACCGCTTGATCGGGCATCAAATCTTCCACGCTTAGTGGTTAATTGAATAATTTGATCGGCTCATTTTAAACAGATGTGTTTACTTTACAGCCTTTGGGGGGGTTAATGACCGGGCCCACCGGTGACACGTGGAAATCGGGGTGTGACAGGTTGGTATCAGAGCCAACACTGAGTGAATTAAACACTAGCCTTTTGTGTTTAATCTCAGTTGCACATATCTAAACTTCGAGTCTAGACTTATAACATAGGACAAATTCCATTTTAATTGTGTTATCCTTTATTTAAATAATTGCATGTATCTTTGTAGTGTTATCTCATGCTTTATTGACAGGAACAACAAAGATGCCTCCAAGATTTTTGAGAACAAGAGGACGTGGAAAGGGGCCAGTATCCGCCCCTAACGACCACGAAGCAGGACCTTCGAATACACGAGGTCCTATCCCCGCCGAGAGTGATGGTACTCGACGGAACCAGAGAGGTCTATTTCAACCAGCAAGACGGTCGACTTCGAACAGCTCGACGACTCCCGCTCAGGACTCCTACGGGCCACATTCGGAAAATGAGCCTGGAGACTCTCACCGTTCGTACATACCGTTACAGCGATCCATGTCGCACCGCCCTTTTGGAGACCCCACTCCATTCTTTCAAGGCCAGTTTAACCCAGCGAATTATATACAAGAACCAGTGGGTTTCAACCCATTGGGACCGGAGGACCATTTCTCTGGAGGAAATGATATGGACGAGGAAGACGACCCTGTCGAGCCCGCATCAGGAACTCCCAACCACCCAATCGAGGTCTCGGATAGTTCAATTTATCACGGACCACCCTATGATGGTCCAGATAGCTTCCAGGCTATCTTTACTCGGCACGAATGGTATTATACACCTTCGCACCATTCGTCGCCGCTTGGGCAGCAGCAGCCTCACTATTCTCCGCCGCATGAGCAGCAGCAGCAGCATCATCAAGATTCCTCTGGGAATCACCAGTTTGAGGCAGTTACGCCACCGCCTCCACCGCCACCAGTTCAGCCGGCGCCTCCACAGCCGCAAAGACATAGGAGATCCGGAGCCCGGATGTCCACACGAAGAGAAGAGTTTCACTTTAACTCTCCTCTACAATCAAGTGGCATAAATTATCAGCCGCTTCCAGAAGTTCCACAGATGGGTGGACCATCAAACCCCTTCGCGCAGCAACCGCCACCAATGGGTTTCGATAATCAGATACCAGCATACATGGGTCCTTCGATGTATAACCCGTTTGAGCTACCAACCCACACTAACCCCGGTTACGCTGAAGCCGACCCATACCTGGTAGCTGCTAATTACAACGCTCTTAACCCTGAAGGACCGTATGGGGGTCCTTGGGGAGTAGGGTACCCAGTCCAGGGGTACCAGATGCCTACACAACCCCCGTTTTACCAACAACCCCCGCCGTCTCTACAAATGTCGCCACCACTGCATCAGGAGATCCTGCAAAGTATTAGAGAGGTGCGACATGAGGCACGGGAAGATCGACGGCGCAACCAGGGAATGTTCAAGACCTTGACGAACCTAATCAAGGGAAAGAGCAAAAAGGATCAGTAAATCCTTTATGTGTATATGTCTACTTTAAAATTAAGTCCCTGCGTGGACATTTATGTGTGTATGTTTGTTGTGTGTATTGACCCCTACGTGGGTCTATCTTTCCATAAACCCCTACGAGGGTAAGTTGTATGTTTAGTCCCTGCGTGGACTTATGTTTGTTTATGTCCCTACGTGGACAATTGTTAGTATGTTAACCCCTACGTGGGCATGTCTTCTGTAAGACCCCTGCGTGGGCATGTTGTTATGTTGTAGCTCCTACGTGGGCAAATTTCATGTGTGAAAGACCCGTTTAGGGCGATATGTAATGTTGTTATAAATTATTGGAGTGTTGTTTTATAAATTTCATGTTTGCCATTTGTGCATATATAATAATTATAAATGAAATAAATAAATTAAAATCATTCCTTTTAATCTGCCTAAGTAATTATTTAATTAAGAATCTTAAAGTGTGGAACCTAGCCTCGTGTCAAATATAAGACCGGGCCAAAATGGTAATACCGGTTTAAAAGATTCAAATTCTTGTTAACATCTTAAAACATGTTAACACTCCTGGCAGAAGTGATTCGTTAAAAATCACATGTCATTTTTTTAAAATGAATAAGGATTCTTTAGAAGTTTCCTAATCTAGTATAATGATCTCTGAATCCTGGATTTACATCATCAATTAAGGTGATCATATTCAACCATACGTGGTAAAATAGCGCCTACGGGCCATGCTCATTTCTATATAAGCCAAAAGACGGTGGTAGCTAGGACTCCCTGTCTAATAAAGGTAATGAACTAGGTTCAAACCTTAAAAGTCTTGATTCTCAGAAATCATAGTATATTAAATTGTCCATGTGACCAAGCCTTATGTGCTAATATATATATTGTTATTGTTATATGTTTAGGATAAATTTAATTGAAATCCTAAATTAATACGATTAATGAGTTAACCAAGTAGGGTCTCTGTTACCATGGTTAACGAGTTACCCTAAGGGGGTAATTCTATAATAAACTTTCAAATAAAATATTGTTCTTGTTTCTGTAACAGTTCAATACGAATGGCAAATTCTAATGAAGTCAATAGCCCTACAGCGGCGCCAAATGAAAACGCCCAGATTACATTGACGGGCGCCGAACTAAAAGCTATCATTGATGGTGCTGTCACTCAAGCCTTGGATAGGCAATATGAAGAATACAGTGGTACCAGGAGTAGGACCCACTCCGTATCACACTCAAAGCCAAGAACACATTCTGAGGCTCATAACAAGCCTCCTCCCAAGAAGAACGGACCAAAGAAAGACGGTGATGACCGTCAGTCCACCAACAATCAAAGTGACCCATCCCAGCACTTGGTACTGCATCAAGGACCCCGTAACAAGGGTTGCACTTACAAATACTTCGTGTCTTGCAAGCCCCGGGATTTTACAGGGGAAAAGGGGGCCGTTGATTGCATGACGTGGCTGGATGAAATGGACACAGTGGTGGACATAAGCGGGTGCGCTGAACGGGATATAGTGAAGTTTGTGTCACAGTCCTTCAAAGGTGAAGCATTGGTCTGGTGGAGATCTCTGATGGAGGCCTCCGGAAAGATCCCGTTGTATAGCATGACGTGGGATCAATTCATTGCCTTGATCAAAGACAATTACTGCCCTCAACACGAGGTGGAAAAGATTGAATATGACTTTCTGTCATTGGTAATGAAGAACCTCGACTGCCAAGCTTACCTGACAAGCTTCAATACGCTGTCCAGGTTGGTTCCCTACCTGGTAACCCCCGAGCCAAAGAGGATCGCTCGTTTTATTGGCGGGTTGGAACCCGAGATCAAGGCCAGTGTTAAAGCTTCTCGGCCAGTTACCTTCAGGTCTGTAACTGACCTTTCCTTATCCCTCACACTTGATGCGGTCCGTCAGAGATCGCTGAGGAATAAGGATACTGAGAAGAGGAAGCGAGAAGATGATGGTTCGCGTAGGTCGAACAAGAAACACCGTGGGAACGGTGATCGAAAGAAGGGATCGGAGTCGAAGAAAGATGGGCATCGTTCTGATGAGAAGCCCACGTGCAAAACTTGCAAGAAAAAGCACTTTGGAAAGTGCAGATTTGGATCAAACTCGAATAACGAGTCAAGGTCTTTTGCTTGTGGTTTGTGCAAATCCAAGGAACACAAAACCTTGGATTGCAAGAAGATGAAAGATGCGACGTGCTATCGTTGCAATGAGAAGGGCCACATAAAGACTAACTGCCCCAAGAATAATAAGAAGCCTGAGGAGGCTAAGAAGACTAACGCCAGAGTCTTCAGGATGGATGCGCAGGAGGCTGTGCAAGATGATAACGTCATAACAGGTACATTCCTTGTAAATGATGTCTTTGCAAGAGTACTTTTCGATTCCGGTGCAGATAAGTCTTTTGTGGATCAGAAGTTTTGTAAATTGTTGAATTTACCTGTCAAAACCCTAAGCGTAAACTATGAGGTAGAGTTAGCAGATGGTACCATAGAAACCGTCTCTACTGTGTTAGATGGATGTACTATATCCATTAAGAACCATTCTTTTCCTCTGTCTCTACTTCTGTTTAAATTAGCTGGTTTTGACATAGTGCTGGGTATGGACTGGTTATCTCATAACCAGGCCCAAATCGTCTGTAAACAGAAACAGGTAGTAATAAAGACTCCGTCTGGTGAGTCACTTACCATTCGGGGAGATACCCAGTACGGACTGCCTGAGCAGGTGACTATGCTCAAGGCTTCCAAGTGTTTGAAGAGGGGATGTGTCATTTACATGGCGCAAGTGATTTTGGAGGAACCTAAACCGAAGTTAGAAGACATCCCTGTCATTTCTGAATATCCAGGAGTGTTTCCTGAAGATCTACCTGGCCTACCACCAGATGGACAAGTCGAATTCAGGATCGATATCATTCCCGGAGCGGCACCAGTTGCCAGAGCACCATACAGATTGGCACCCACCGAAATGAAGGAGTTGCGGACGCAGCTAGATGAACTGCTGGCTAAGGGTTTCATTCGACCTAGTTCATCTCCTTGGGGAGCGCCAATCCTGTTTGTCAAGAAGAAGGATGGATCGATGCGTCTATGCATCGACTATCGCGAGCTTAACAAGGTCACGATCAAGAATAGGTATCCATTGCCCAGAATCGACGATTTGTTCGATCAGCTTCAAGGGGCAAGTTACTTCTCAAAGATTGATTTGAGGTCTGGATACCATCAGTTGAAGGTTAAGGATGAAGACGTTCACAAGACTGCATTTAGGACTCGTTACGGTCACTACGAGTTTCTAGTGATGCCTTTTGGGCTCACCAATGCACCGGCTGCGTTCATGGATCTCATGAATCGCGTTTGCAAGCCGCACTTAGATAAATTCGTCATCGTTTTCATCGACGACATTCTCATTTATTCTAAGAACAAAGCTGACCACGAGAAACATCTTCGATGTATTCTCAAACTTCTGCATAAGGAAAAGCTCTATGCCAAATTCTCCAAGTGTGAATTTTGGCTTAGGGAAGTCCAATTTCTTGGACATGTGGTCAGTGAGTGTGGTATCCAGGTGGATCCCGCTAAGGTTGAAGCAGTAATGAACTGGCAAGAGCCAAAGACGCCAACAGAAATCCGTAGCTTCCTAGGGTTGGCAGGATATTACAGACGCTTCATTGAAAATTTTTCAAGGATTGCTGCACCCCTAACTTCCCTGACCAAGAAGAAAGTAAAGTTCGTTTGGGGTCCTAAGCAGCAAGAGTCCTTCGATGTTTTGAAACAAAAGTTGAGCAACGCTCCTGTGCTTACCTTACCTGAAGGTGCTGAAGAATTTGTAGTTTATTGTGATGCATCACACACTGGCATGGGGTGTGTGCTTATGCAGAAAGGCAAGGTGATTGCCTATGCATCACGGCAGTTAAAGGTGCACGAAAAGAATTACACCACCCATGACTTGGAATTGGGTGCCGTTGTGTTCGCACTAAAACTGTGGAGGCATTATCTTTATGGAATCAAGTTTGTGATCTTTTCTGATCACAAGAGCCTCCAGCATTTGTTTAACCAGAAAGAATTAAACATGAGGCAACGCCGTTGGATGGAAACTTTGAATGATTATGATTGTGAAATCAAATACCATCCCGGCAAAGCGAATGTAGTCGCTGATGCCTTGAGCAGAAAGGAAAGGGTTAAACCCATACGCATTAACGCCAAGCGTATGGAGATAAAGAACAGTTTGATAGAAAGGGTGTTAGCTGCACAGAAGGAAGCTGTGTTGGAAGCTAACTATCCAAATGAAAAGTTAGGAGTGACTGAGGAGCAGTTGACTCTTAGCAAGGACGGAATCTTGCGGTTAAACGGACGAATATGGGTTCCAATTTTTGGAGGACTTCGTGATGTCATCCTCCAAGAAGCCCATAGTTCCAAATACTCCGTTCATCCTGGAGCTGATAAGATGTACCAGGATTTAAAGGCAAATTATTGGTGGATAGGCTTGAAAAAGTCTGTGGCCGCCCATGTAGCAAAATGCTTGACATGTGCGCAAGTCAAAGCCGAGCATCAGAAACCGTCAGGTTTGCTACAACAACCTGAACTTCCTACGTGGAAGTGGGAAATGGTAACTATGGATTTTATTACCAAGTTACCTAAGACAAGGAAAGGCAATGATACGATATGGGTTATAGTTGACCGACTGACTAAGTCAGCTCATTTCTTACCCATCAAGGAGACTTATAGCTCCGATATGTTAGCCCAGTTATATGTTGATAAGATTGTAGCCTTACATGGCATACCTGTAGCTATTATCTCTGACCGGGATACTAGGTACACGTCACACTTTTGGAAGAGTTTCCAACAATCTTTGGGCACACGTTTGAACTTTAGTACGGCTTACCATCCTCAGACAGACGGTCAGAGTGAGCGTACTATTCAAACGTTGGAAGACATGCTGCGTGCATGTGCGATCGATCTGGGAGGTAGCTGGGATAAGAACCTACCCTTGATCGAATTCTCCTACAACAATAGCTACCATACCAGCATAAAGGCTGCGCCTTTTGAGGCATTATACGGTAGAAAATGTAGATCGCCAGTTTGTTGGGCGGAAGTGGGAGAAGTCCAGTTATCAGGACCAGAGATCGTGTTCGAAACGACGGACAAGATTGTCCAGATTCGTAACAATCTCCAAGCTGCCCGGAATAGGCAGAAGAGTTACGCGGATCCAAGTCGTAAGGACTTTCACTTCGAAGTAGGTGACAAAGTCCTACTTAAAGTGTCACCCTGGAAGGGGGTGATGCGATTTGGTAAGAAAGGCAAACTAAGCCCGAGATACATAGGACCTTTCGAGGTTATCGAACGTGTCGGGTCAGTTGCCTACAAATTGAACTTACCAGAAGAGCTCAGTGGAATTCACAATGTGTTCCACATCTGCAATCTAAAGAAGTGTTCCGCTGACGATACACATGTCATGCCACATACAGATGTGCAAATAGATAAGAGCTTAACATTTGTTGAAAAACCTTTGTCGATTGAAGATCGACAGGTAAGGAAGCTTCGGAGAAAGCATATACCTTTTGTGAAGGTCAAATGGGATGCCCGTAGAGGTCCCGATTTCACATGGGAGTTAGAATCCACCATGAAGGAAAAATACCCTTATTTGTTTCAGTAAATCTCGGGTCGAGATTTATTTTAAGGGGGTGAGGATGTAACACCTCGCAAATTTCGGGTTTAATATTAAAACGACACGTGTCATGTCGAACAAAAACGCGTTGAAAACCCGGATTTAATAAAGATGTTTTCGGTAGGATTTAAAGTGGCGTCATGTTAAATATTACCTCTGAACACCTCAATTATAAATCCCAAGACCCGATTTAATATTATATACATCTATTATACCCTCAATTCAGGAATTTATTGCCAATAATGGAATTTGGAAATGCGTGATAGGATTCTACGAAATAAAAGAATGGAAGTCCTTAATTTACGGGTCTTGTTTTTGGATTCAAGTGAAGCAATTGCAAATGGTAGGGTATGTCAATGTGTAAGACACTTTATGAAGGCCCCTGAATGAAAATTGAGGTCCACAAGTCGTTTATAACGGCTGCCCTTTCAAACCTTCAACAAACAACAACATTTTGGCTTCTGATGAAGCCCTACGCATCGTAGGCATAATGCCCCTACGATGCGCAGGGGTTGCCCAGCGACCAGAAAACAGGCAGTAGCCTGTTTGGTGCACTTGTAACCCATCAAACCGGTTTTTCTTGCATGTGCATGAACCTTAGACTCCCCTAGACACTAGAAGACATGTGTTGAACAATTGTGGAAGGGCATAGACTCTTGTGTCAATTGATTGTGGTGTGTAAACCCACTATATAAAGGACCTTCAAGTGCAATTCATTCACACATCCAATTTCAAGCATTCTGATTATTTGGGGAGCTTGCAAACTGATCAAGAGCCTTTCTAATCATTCATTAACCATCTAGTAAGTTGCCTAACCTTTCTAAATTAATTCTAGCTTAGTAATTAGCTTAAAAGTCAAACCGACGTAACTACGGTTTGACTTCGCGATTAAATAGCGATAGCTCAGTCGTGTGTCGAATTAAAAGTACCATTAGATAGGTAATTATATAGGTATTAAACCCTTATAAGGGCAAGTACCAAATCCAGACCTAACTAGGTCGTTTGTCGGGTCAAACGTTGACCGAAAAAGTCAACAGAATTACAATATGCGATTTAATGCACGACTAGCAATCCGCGAGGCGTGCAACCTGTTTTAAACTTAATATAACTTGGTAATAAGTATAAAAACTTGTTTACGCTTGCCCGACTCGACAACTTTCTGTTTAAACCCGATTCGGAACCGAAAGGCGCAAAACTTTGACTTTTGCGTTGACTTCGGTTCTGACCCGTTTTAATTTGAATTAGACATGCCTTAAAGTCTCATTAGGGTTGGGTTACATGCTAGTATAAGTCTCTGTACTTGTTTCATTGATTATCCGATGCATGCGCACGTTTCCGTTAATCGCTTAAATTGGACCATAACGCCCTTATGACCCTACAACGAGAATTTTGAAAATGTGGAAGTACTATAATCTTAGTTACTGATTATTAAACATGCACGTAAATTTTCACGTCAATCGGAGGTCTAGATTATGAGATATGCGCATTAGCGTAAATATTAAGCTTTTTATTAATTAAACGGCGCGATTAGCGCATAGCCTATCTAAACCCGATTTTCGGTACCAAAACTTTTACCCACTGATGTTAAATAATATTTTGGGATTTTTGAAGATTTTTAATTATTTTTAAACTGATCTTAAGCTAGGCTTATCGCATTGATTCGGTTAATACCGAATATGCCCTTTTAGGCTATAAAACGAGTTTTACGAATCCGTTTGATTCCAATCCAATGGCCACTGATCTAAAATAATAAATATAGGATTTTGAGCCTGTTTTACTGATCAGAAAACTCAGATTGGTATTTTAACCCGTACGTCGCTTAAAACGGCCTTATACGCGTATTAAACGCGTAGTTTGGTATTAAAACCATTTTGACACGTAAGACTTAATACCAATAGACATAACCTGTTAAATTAAGATATTTTTCTGATTTAATCAGACCCATACCTCAGAAGTATTATAAGTCTCTTTTATAACCTTTAAAATGACCAAAATACCCCTACGGGGCATAATTAGGGAATAAACTCGTTACGGGCATTATGGAAGATATCATAATGATATCACAACATATTTAAAGCGTATTAACTTAGGAAACCTGTTCACGACCCTTTCGGTTACCCGTTATGCATTTTACGCGTTCGGTTCGGTTTATGTAAATAGTTTGCATAAACTAGCCGAAACGGGTCAAACGATATCATTTTCATCTCAAAATCCAGAATGTGAGTAGTAAACCCATATTAAACAAGTCTTCAAACTTTTCGGGTCTAAATCACATTCTATCCGGTCTTCGCTTAATCGTGCGTACGAACCGCATCTTTGAAACTAGCCGGTCTAAGCTTAAGCATAATTAAAGACCCGCTAGGATTCTAATAGGTTATATTTAACCTTCGTTCCAGATTAGGAGAAACAGTAAAAGCTACCTGCTATTTGATTATTGTGACTATACTTTGCATCAAGGTAAATACTTTTAACTTATTTTCCCTATACGGGCTTGGGTTACGGTACATAGCGTACCGCTTGATCGGGCATCAAATCTTCCACGCTTAGTGGTTAATTGAATAATTTGATCGGCTTGTTTTAAACAGATGTGTTTACTTTACAGCCTTTGGGGGGTTAATGACCATGTCCCGGATATCCTCGGCATTATCTTACGAGATTGCCACGACCTGAGCACGGGGTGTAGGCGTACTCCCGTGTATAACTCACTTACAGTGGTGTGTCTATTGATCTTTAACCCGGATACGTCCGGGCTACTGAACGCATAAGTAACATGTAAATCGTTAACAAGATTATCATATAAAATAATTCTCCCAAGTTAAACAAAATGTTTATGCCATGTGCATCCAAACCAATTTTCAATCATTTTATAAAATGAGTCAGTTGAATGTATTTACCAGTGTAAACTGACGTATTTTCCCAAAAAGATTAAATGCAGGTACTAGGCGAAATAGGCTGGGAGTCTCCTAAGCATCACTAGAAGTCTCGCAAACTTAAGATGCCGATGTCTGTTGAACCATAAACAATATTTTTATTATTCGATCCTACTGTGGATAAACACCGGATAATTGTGACTTTGTTTACAATAAATAAATTCGGTTGTATCTTATTTAAATTTGCTTCCGCTGTGCATTATTATATTGTGTTGTTTGACTATTACGTTGCCAACCACGTCACGATACTCCCCCACCGGGCCCACCGGTGACACGTGGAAATCGGGGTGTGACAAGAAGCTGCGCTGGAGGAGGCGCGTTCTCATAGGGAGCGTAGTGAGCAACGAGAGGTACAAGCTTGCGCCACTCTTGTTCTTAGAGATAAAGAGTTAGAAGAACTTACTGCTTTGCTTTCTGACCAGGAACAACTTAAGAAGGATCTGGAGCTTGCGTATTCCGAGAAGACTGAAACCTCCCGCCGTTTGACTGAAGTTGAAGAGAGGCTGGAAAATTCAGAAACGGCGCGGGTTACAGCGGAAAGCGAGCTTGAGCCTTTGAAGAATGATATGGCCTGGTTGAAAGATCGCGGTATTGCCTGCGTAAGTTTCCTTTTCTCCTTTTCTTTGAAAAATGTTATTGCGCTTTTTTTTGTTTATTCTGCCTTTGTCTCTCATAGGTTGCTGAATCGGTGTTGAATTATGAAGAGCTTGATAAGACGGTTGCACGTTTGGTGATTGCTGCGCGAAATGACGGGTACTCTCAAGGCTACGCTGAGTGTTCCCATCATGTGAATAGCGCGTTAAAGGTTGATTGGGATAGTAGCAAGTCTGCTACTTATGGTGTAAACACCAGCACTGAGCTTTTAGCTTTGAAGACAAAATTCAACAACTTACAGCTTCCTGTGATGGATCTTATAAACGTTGCGCTGCAATCTGATGATCACGTGGCGCAATTAAAAGAAATCTTTCCGGATGAGGGTGAAGATTTAGCGTAGGTTTGTTTCTGAAATTGTTTTGAACAATTTGTTGTAGTATTTGGGATGTGTATCCCTTTTGTTGATGCGCTGTTGCGCAAGTAGCTAAAACACTGCCGTGTTTGGTAGCTTTTTGGAGCGTGTTTGTACGCTGAAAACAATATGTCATGGTTTTTAATTTTACAATATCTTGCATGAGTACAATTACTTTGGTTGAGTAAGGCGAATGAAGTTGGTATAAGCTCATGTGTGAACGTTTGGTCGTAATCACTGACCGTTCATGAGGCTTTATTTTATTTTTACCATTATGTTTTTGCGCTTACTAAAAGGAATTGCATGCACTTTGTAAAAAAAACACAAGAATGAAAAAACTTTGATGTTTATTCCTGGATAGGGCGCAGAGGCCATTACAAAGTTTTTTGATAAATATATGAGACTTAACTTACTCTATGTTCTCGCGCTATTTTGATAAGTCTTGTCTTTCCGCACATATACCATAGAGTCTCTTCTCAGTTCTTTGCCCTTTTGCTTGGGCCTTCCTCTCCCCTAGTTATCTGTTTTATCTCCTTGCGCACATTTTGAAGCAAATGTGTGAGTTCGCCGCTTTTGAGGGCTTTCTCTATTTCTGTGCGTAAGGAGATACAGTTGTTAGTGGTATGACCGATGTCTTTGTGGTACTCACAATACTGGGCAGGGTCTTGTCCACGCTTGTTTTTCATGGGGATCGACGGTTTGAACTGGTAATCTTCTGTACTCAAAACTTCTGCGGGGGTTTTTGTTAAGGGAGTCCATTGCCTCTCCCTGTTCTCCTTCTACGCAGTAAGTTTGTTGATCGTTGTTCGAGCATCCTCAGATGAATAGTTTCCTGAACCAGAGTCGCGCCATCCCTTTTTGTATCTTCTCCCACCATTTGAGCTTAAGTCGGAGGATCGGTTATGTGGTGGTGGCGGCCTATTAGTGGTCAGGTTCTTCTCTGTTTGAACGTACACCTTGGCCGCCGCCATAACCTTCTCCCAGCTCTTTGGGAGACCCTCTGTTCCGGATAAGACCTTTATCATATCATCGCAACGAACCGCGTACTTGAACTGCGTGCGAATTAGTTGCTCATGGACTCCCCCGATCTCCAGGACTTCTTTGTTATACCGAGTGATGAAATCCTCTAGGCTTTCGTCGTCATGGCGCCATATGTTCATCACGTCGGATGTGTCTCGTTCAGATCGTCGCTGTTGACTGAAATGAGTCAGGAATTTCTTGCGCAGGTCTTTCCATGATGTGATGCTTCCGATGGGTAAATTATCGAACCAAATCCTTGCAGTGCCGGTTAGGGTCTGTACAAACAGGTGACACCATAATGGTAGAGTCCAGCCCCCAACCAACCCTGCGCTTGTAAAAACCCTCAAGTGGTCATCGGGGTCTGTCAACCCGTTGAATTTTCCCACGTTGGATGGTAATTTAGTTTTCTCCAGTGGAGCTAAAGCTATTTCCATGATGAACTTTGAATTTTCCGCTGCTTCCGCAGGTCGGTAAATCAAATCATAGTTATGTTCTGCCTCAGGGTTATAAACTGCACGAGGTCTGCATTTGTTGTAATTTGGTTGCAGTCGGTCGAACACACTTGTATTTGCACTTAAACGGTAAGTTGGATCAGTTTCATCGGTGTGGGTATTTCGTTGAGAACCCAACCTATTGTGAACTGATTGTCTTCGGTGAGGGTGTGATTCATCACGATACTCTCTCTGATGGCTCCCTGACTGGGTGTACTCATATTTTGATGTGGATCTGGAATAAACTTCTGTATTCTCGGTGTGAGATGGACCCTCACGTTGAGAAGCATGAGCACGAGATCCTGGCCTTCGCGACTGAGTTTGAGGTGCAGTTTGTGCACACAGCTGTGTGTATACTGCATTCAAAGCTCCTTGAGACCTAACATACCAGGAGATTGGAGTTTCTCCTAGAGGCAGAATTGAGTGAACAGGGTTTTCTGGTAACACCCCTGGAGTGACAGGTTCATTTACTCGGTTGGACTGAACCTCGTTGTCATCCGAGGCATCCTCTGGAATTCCTTCCACCTGAAAGTTGTTTCCGACGTTTGGCCGAGGGCCGTTTTGTCGATGAGATGACGTTTCTTCCATATGCAAATGGAATCAACAAAGTGAATTGAAACGAGATAAAACTGATGAAACAGAGAAATTGGTGGGCGCCAATGAAGAAACACTAGATCAACGACCGGAATCGAATAATCTAGAGGGTTTGGATCTGCATAAAAGGGGGGTTGTTTTCTCTCGTTTGATTCGGTACAAAAGACCTTCTTCTCCGATGAACTCTGCAAAAAAAAAAGCACCGTTAGCCTCGCCAAGGGGAGAAAGGGGTTCTCTCCTTGACCCGACTCCGGTGTGAGAATCAGTATGGGTTATGAAGAAGAAGATGTATTGTAGAAGTGTGTGTAACTTGAATTTCATACCTGAACAGTTCTCGTATTTATAACCGGGAGTCTTTGGGCGGGAAAACCTATTAATGAAAAGTTAACGGAAGATGCTAACCCCGTAAGCGGTTACATCTCCTTCCGTTAAGCTTCTCGATCCGACGTGAGTGCACACGGATCGCTGATTAGATCTATGGCTGGGGATTTGCCACGTGAAAAGTGATTAAGTGGAGTTTTCTCTCCAATTACATGCCATCGTTGTGATTTCAGTAGCGTCTGGGACGACGACACGTGTCTAGATGGTTATAACCGTCTGGTGGTGCACGATTGAGTTTCTTCTGGAAGATTATTGCCATAATCTTGTGTGACTCTTTTATCGTGTGGTCACCAGTCACGTAAATAATATCCAAGTCTGGATATTATTAAGCGGAAGGGTTTAACTTGGGATTTTCATCCTTTGTTTATAGAGAAAGGCGCAAGGATTTATGATTTCCTTTTGGCACGCAAGTATCGTCTGCTATTTGTCTTTTAAGCCTTCTTTGCAGGACCAGTGCGCGGCCGCGCAAGGTCAGAAGGGATGATTGACCAAGTTGTGGCATGGTCTTGAATACTTGTTATAAGGTTTTTGGGACCTTACCCCTTCAACATCCTAAAATGATAGGAACTCTTTCATCAGCTTCCATATCAAGGATGACAAAGTCTACAGGAAAGACGAATTTACAACCTTAACTAAGAGATTTTTAACTATGCCACGTGGGTATTTGACTGATCGATCGGCTAAAGATAAGGACATGCGGGTAGGTGATAACTCTCCTAGGCCTAATCTAGCGTACATTGAATAGGGCATAAGGTTTATACTCGCACCTAGATCGGCTAAGGCTCTACACTCGGTGTCACTCTCGAAAAGACATGGAATGGTGAAAAGGCCCAGGTCCGTCAATTTTTGCGGCACCTTATTCAAGACTACAGCTGAACACCCCCCATTCAAAGGGATGTTAGAAAGCTCTCCAAGCCTATCTTTGTGTTTCAAAAGATCTTTTAAGAATTTTGCGTATTTGGGCATGGAATGAAGAGCTTCAATGAAAGGAAGATTGATTTTTAACTGCTTGAACATGTCGAGAAATTGCTCGTATTCTTTGGTATACTTTTAACTCTTAAGAAGAGCGGGATATGGGATACGTGAAAGATCTACGACGGGTGGTTGCTTAACCTCCATGGGTTGCTTTTCCTTGCTCCTCTCGACTTGAGGTTCCTCGGTGTGTGCGGTACTTGCTGGGTTTAACCTGTTTTGCACCTTACCAGGGGCTTCCATCTCGATTTCTTCATCTACAGGCTCCTCCTCTTCCTCAACTCTCTTGTTCCTGATTACCTCTCCTAAGGTTCTGCCACTTCGAGTGGAAATAGCTTTCAATTAGCCAGATGGGTTTTGTTGGGTATTGCCTGAGAATTGACCGGGAGGTCTTTCTTGCAATTGACGGGAAATATCTCTGATTTGCCTTTGAAGATCTAAGAAGTTTGAATGATTATTCTTGAGGAGAGCAGCATGGTCTTCTAAGATTCTTTGTGTGGATTGGTCTTTAACAAGTAACTGGGACAACATGGATTTAATCTCGTCTAGAACACTACCCAAGTCTTGGTTGTTTGAACCTTGACTGTTTGAACCCCCACTTTGATATTGCCTATTTGATCCTCCTGATCCAAACTGAACCTGTGAACCCCCACCAAAGAACTGACCCTGATTGTTTAAACCCCCACTATAGAATTGACCTTGCCCCCTGTTTTGATTTGAATTTGCTTGGAAACTAGGGGGGTTACCAGAAGAACGGAACGTATTATTGTTGTTACGCCAATTTGAACTAAAGTTGGAGTTATTATTGAAAAGATTTGTTGGACCTCGGGTTTGACCTGTTATGAATTCAACTTGCTCAACAGTGAGCGTGGGACATTCAATTGTATCATGACCTCCTCTGCAAACCTCACACTTATCTACCTTAGCTTTAATCATGTCGATTTCTCTTTTGAAGTTCTCAAGAGCAGCAGCTACCGTTGTTTCCAAGCTAACTTGGTGTATTCCTCGAGCGGCTGTGGGAGTGGGTGTACTCGTCACCGGAATGGAAGTCCTAATGGTAGATCGATGATCGATATCAGAGTGTGCGAAACTTTCAAAAAGATCGTTACAGTCGGCAACTGTCTTCTTTCCCATGAGATGGTGATGTAGAGTGTGAATCTTGTGCATTAATGTGGATATAATATGTGCTTTCTTATATTTTAAGTGATAATACACCTTGAATATATTAACTACGAGTGTTCGTGGTTTTACAGGTAAATCACTTAATTCGGTGACGTTTGGTTCATATCATTGCCCTATGCCAGTATTCACACTTGGCAGGAGTTGCAGCAACAATTCTTAGAAGAATATTACACTCCGCAAAGAACCAAATCGGGCAGAGCAGCAATTAGAGAATTTCAACAGTTACCTGGTGAACTTCTTTATGAATCATGGAAAAGGTTCAATCAATTGATCAGAAATTGTCCTCACCACGGTATCCAAAGATGGGAGTTGATCACGGCGTTTCATGACGGGATTTCCAATGAAGATAGGAGAGATATCAAATCCGTCACGGGAGGTACGTTTTTACGAAACCATGTTGATGTTGATTGGGATTATTTGGAAATTGTAGCAGCAGATTCAAAGAGACAGGCACAGTTGGATAGAAACAAAAAGTATCCAGTTGTGGCACCATCGGGTGCGGGAGCTTCTAAAGCTAGAGTTGCTCAGTTGGAAAGAGAAAAGGAAGCCTTGGAGCGACAATTAGCTAAATTCAAAGGCACTGGAGGAAGAGACACATTGCATGTAGCTCAAACCTTTCCGGTTTGTGATTCTTGTGGCAGTGTGGGTCATCACTTGGATGATTATCCAGGTCAATCTGTTGCGACTGAGGAGGACGTAAACATGGTGTATGGAGAACATAAAAATTATGATATGAACTCAAACACATATCATCCAGGTTTGCGTAATCATCCTAATTTAAGGTACGGTAATACTTCTAATCAATTAAATCCTAATTTTCAGGTACCAAATCAAGGAAGTCAACCGTATCAGAATCGACAGTCGAACTATAATTCAAACTATAATCAAGGAAATTACAACCGAGGATACCAAAGAAACTACCAGCAAAACCAAGAGCAAGGCAAATCAAATAATCAAAATGAAGGATCCAATAACGAGATTATGGAAATGCTCAAGCAAATTAGAAAAGACCAAGAGTTACAGTCAAAGTCTCATCAAGCATTGGAAAAGCAAGTTGCACAGCTGGCGGCCGAAATGGCACAAGGAAGGAAGGAGTCGGGCCGATTGCCTAGTGATACTATGAAGAATCCACAACATCAAGGAAACTCATCCAATGCTAGAATTAATCAGGTGAGTATTCTCCGTTCTGGAAAAATTTATGATAATAAGGTCGGGTCTCCTCCAAAATTTGTTGAGGGTGTAGTGGAGGAAGTAGATGAAGAAAAAGAGTCTGATACTGAATCGGAACCTATTAGCCCTAAAAAAGATAAAAAGGTAACTTTTCAAGAAAAAGAAAATAGGGTAATAGAAATTGAACCAGTCAATTTAAAAGAGAAAGTTACGGAGGGAAACACCATCCCATTTCCTAAAGCTTTAATCAATCCGGAAACGAAAGTTGTTAACAAACGGGGCCCACAACAGGACGAGATGTGGGAAGTCTTTAAACAGGTCAAAATAAATCTCCCGTTACTTGACGCGATTAAACAGGTTCCGACATATGCAAAGTATCTAAAAGACCTTTGTACCCAAAAACGGCACAATAAATTTCCAAAAAAGATAGCTTTAACGGAAAATGTTAGTGCCGTTTTATCGGGTGTCCTCCCACCAAAACTCCGAGATCCAGGTGCTGGATTTGGGAGCAAGTGTTAGCATCCTACCGGGAAGTTTATACGATCAATACGACTTCGGACCATTGAAACAAGCCAACACCACCGTGGTGTTGGCCGACTTGACGTTAAAACTACCCCGTGGGATCTTGCGTGATGTCATTGTCAAAGTTGAAGAATTTTATTATCCGGTTGACTTTTTGGTTTTAGATTATGTTCAAATTGAAAATACTAAACAACCTAATGTCATACTAGGTAGACCATTTTTAGCAACTGCTAATGCATTGATTGATTGTAGAAACGGTACAGTCGACATCACATTTGGAAATCGTAAAGTTCGTTTAAATGCTTTTTCCCGTACATCTGATTCTCTAGTTAATAATGAATGCTTTATGGCGGACATTATTGACGGGTGCCGTCCTCACGAAAGTGGGGAAGACATTATAGAGACTTGTTTTGTTTGTGACAGGGACTTAGTAGAAGTGGAATTGGATCTGGAACTCTCAGAAGAAGAGTTGGAGGTGATGGCAGTTCAGGATTTAAAGCCAACTTGGACACATCAGATCGAGAATTTGCCGGATCATATTGATACTCATTTGAAGTCGTCCCTCGAATCACCTCCACAAGTTGAGCTGAGGACACTACCCAAACACTTAAAGTATGCTTTTGTTGGGGACAACAACACCCTACCAGTTATTATAGCATCGAATTTGTTACCAGAACAAGAAAAAGCATTGATGCAAGTGTTGGTAGAAAACCAGGCTGCAATAGGATGGACTATTGCTGATCTTAAGGGAATCAGTCCATCTATTGTCATGCATAAAATCATCATCGAAGAAGGTGCAAAACCGGCTAGAGATGCTCAACGAAGACTGAACCCGTTCAGGAATGCAAATTCCTCGTCCTTGAGACGTGTTCAGGAATGTAAATTCCTCGTCCTGTTGGGACGTGTTAGACTTACTGGACTAGAACTCTATCAGCGAAGTCCCTCCCTTTTTGTATCGACTTAATCGCCGAGGCTATGGCGAGCGGGTCATTAGTTAATAGCGCTATTAGGTTTAACAAACCTTACACCGTGCCAGTCGGACGGGTGTGTACTAATGGACTATGGCACGTCGGTGTTGATAGAACACCGACGCTAGGGCACAATTGATTTCTTTTGTTAGTAGTCGATATGATAAACGAGTCTGGTAGTTTAAAATACTGGGGCAGCTCCCCACGGCCAAAGTGCCGGGCTGGATAGCCAGGGAAGGTGGACATGGGATGGTTAACAAATAAACGTTTTCGAACTATGGGGTAACCCCCACGGCTGGATAGCCGAATGAGATTAAACTATGTTTTTGGAAACAACTCTAAAATGGACAACCAACCGTGAACTCACTCAACTTTGTTGTTGACTCGTTATTACATGCTTTGCAGGTCATTAGATGCTATGGAGCTTGCATATGGAGGTGGTCGTTGTGGGATGCGAACTGATATGTCCCGTACTTAATGAATAAACTTTATGAACTTATTAAACCTACGTTTTGGACTTTAAACTTATGAACTATGGACTTATGTTTTGAACTTATGTTTTATGCTTCCGCTGTTAACCTAAAATCGGTTTACTTCCTTTTGGTCACCAATCGTATTGTGTTTGGTTTTACTTAATTATGTTGTTCAATATGATTGGTGGCTCGATCCTGGTCATGTCACGCCTCCAAGCGGTGATACTCCGCATGGTGGATTTTGGGGGTGTGACTGATTGGTATCAGAGCCATTGGTTATAGTGAACTTGGTTTTAAAAGGGAAAAGTTTTTGATAAAACCAGACTATAACCAGTACAGTGCTCAACGGTCCACAACGACACTTCGCTCCACGTGCAAGACTCGACACCATAAGTGGTATGATCTATGTTATAATGTCGGTTAGATGGTTCTCACTGTGCATTAGATAACGTGATAATTGCTATTTGAACCTTGTGTGCTTACTCTCTTCTGTCGTCACACACTTACGCACTTTTGCGACACTTTTCTCATCTACGTTATTTCGTTGTGAAGATCATGGGTGGACGCTTGAACCTAACTCAAGCCCAGCTGACGGCTTTGATCAACGAACGAGTTGCTGAGGCACTCGCAGCTGTTCCTGCAGGAGGTATAACCTGCCATATCAACCCATCTTAGGACGTTTAGATCTTACCTTCGCAAACCAACCCTCGTGCTTAACCTTGCCTTTTATTCTCGCGCAATAGGTCAACATGCTCAAACTCCTGTGTGCACATTCAAAACCTTCATGGACTGCCGACCTACTACTTTCAGTGGCACAGAAGGAGTGGTAGGCCTTCTACACTGGTTCGAGAAGCTTGAGTCTGTCTTTGAGATGTGTGAATGCCCTGAGGATCGTAGGGTGAAGTATGCTACTGGTTCTCTTGAAGGGGTAGCGCTCACATGGTGGAACGCTCAGGTTCAGCTGCTGGGGTTGGTTGCTGCTAATGCCACCCCATGGAACGGTTTCAAGGAACTGATCAAAGAGGAATACTGTAGTCGGGATGACATCCACAAACTGGAGGTGGAATTTTTCAATCTGAAGATGACGGGGTCTGAGATTGAGGCGTATACCAAGAGGTCGAATGAACTAGCCATCCTGTGCCCTACTATGGTGGACCCTCCCATCAAACGTATTGAGCTTTACCTCAAGGGCCTTGTACCCGAGATTCAGAGTCACGTGACTTCGGCTAACCTGGGTACCATTCAACAAATTATCAAGTTGGCTCATCGTCTCACCGACCAGGCGGTGGAGCAAAACAGGCTACCCAAACGTATCAGTGCCACAGCTACTTCTGATGCACCTACCGACAACAAGCGAAAATGGGATGGGAATTTAGGCAAAGGTTCTACTTCAGCTCAGTCCCAGCAGCGAAAGACAGATAAGTACAGGAGCCCCAGTCAGCAGTCTTCTGGGAATCAAGGTCAGGGTGGATACAAGGGAAATCACCCCAAATGTAATCGCTGTAACTTGCACCACAGTGGGCCATATGGTAAAGGCAACTATCATCGATGCAACAAGCCTGGTCACATGGCAAGGGACTGCAGGAGTCAGCATCTGGCAAATCAGAACCGGCAGCAACAGCAAGCCCCACCCAATCAACGCCAGCAGCGGCAACAACAAGGTAACAACAAAGGGTGCTTTCAATGTGGTGCTGAGGGCCATTTCAAGAAAGACTGCCCCCAGTTAAATCAGAACCAGAACACATCAATAATGGAGGAAACAATGGAGGCAACAATGGGGGTAACAATAATGGCAATGGCGCCCGAGGTCGTGCCTTTGTGATTGGTCAGGGTCATGCAAGGAACGATCCCAACGTTGTGATGGGTAAGTTTCTTCTGGATGACTTCTTTGTTACTGTTTTATTCGATTCGGGTGCCGATACTAGTTATGTGTCCTTAAAAGTTAGCCAAATGCTTAAGCGCACTCCAACACTTTTGAACACCAAACACGCGGTAGAGCTAGCAAATGCTAAAAGTCTTGAAACCACACACGTAGTTAAAGGTTGTAACCTCATCTTAGCCGGTCAGACTTTCTCTATCGATCTTATCCCTATCACACTGGGTAGTTTCGACGTCGTTATTGGGATGGATTGGCTATCTCATCATCAAGCGGAGATTGTTTGCAAGGAGAAAATCGTCTGCATTCCTCGTACTGGTGAAGAACCTCTCATGATTCATGGCGACAAGAGTGGTGCTGTCGAAGGCATCATCTCTTTCCTTAAGGCCCAGAAGTGTTTACGAAAGGGTCACACTGCCATTTTAGCACTCGTTACTGACACATCAACGGAAGAGAAGAGAATTGAAGACATCCCTATTGTACGTGACTTTCCTGAGGTATTTCCTGAGGAATTACCTGGTCTTCCGCCTCATCGCCAAGTCGAGTTTCAAATCGAGCTAGCTCCTGGAGCAGCACCAGTAGCTCGAGCGCCATATCGTCTCGCCCCATCAGAACTTGAAGAACTGTCCACACAACTACAAGAACTCTTGGAAAAGGGTTTCATACGTCCTAGCTCTTCGCCCTGGGGAGCTCCAGTACTATTCGTGAAGAAGAAAGACGGTACCTTCAGGATGTGTATTGACTATCGCGAACTTAACAAGGTGACTGTGAAGAATCGTTATCCTCTTCCACGCATTGACGACTTGTTCGACCAGCTGCAAGGGTCAAGCTATTACTCTAAGATTGATTTGAGATCGGGATACCATCAGCTGAGAGTCCGAGAGGAGGACATCTCCAAAACAGCATTCAGAACTAGTTACGGCCATTACGAGTTTCTGGTTATGCCATTCGGGCTGACGAATGCACCAGCGGTCTTCATGGATCTCATGAACCGAGTGTGCAAGCCTTACCTGGATAAGTTCGTTATTGTGTTCATCGACGATATCCTGATCTATTCTAAGAGTCAGGAGGAACACAAGCAGCATCTACGACTTATGCTGGAACTTCTTCGAAAAGAGCAGTTGTATGCCAAGTTTTCAAAATGTGACTTCTGGCTTCGCGAAGTCCACTTTCTAGGCCATGTAGTAAACAAGGATGGAATTCATGTGGATCCATCTAAGGTTGACTCGATCAAGAACTGGCCTGCACCCCGCACACTACAGAAATCCGCCAATTCTTGGGTTTGGCCGGATATTACAGAAGGTTTATAAAAGATTTCTCCAAGATTGCGCAACCCATCACTTCACTGACTCAGAAGGGTGTCATCTATCGTTGGGGTGATGCACAGGAGTCCGCATTTCAACACCTAAAGGATAGACTTTGTAGCGCGCCTATCCTCTCATTGCCTGAAGGCACAGATGATTTTGTGGTATACTGCGACGCTTCCATCCAAGGGCTTGGTTGCGTATTGATGCAACGTGATAAGGTCATTGCCTACGCATCACGCCAACTTAAAGTTCACGAAAGGAATTACACTACTCACGATCTGGAGCTGGGAGCAGTTGTTTTCGCACTTAAGATATGGAGACATTACCTGTACGGTACCAAGTGCACCATTTACACCGATCACATGAGTCTCGAGCATATCTTCAAGCAAAAGGAGTTAAACATGCGTCAACGCCGATGGGTTGAGCTCTTGAACGATTATGAATGCGCAATCAAGTATCATCCGGGCAAAGCCAATGTTGTGGCCGACGCCCTCAGTCGAAAGGATACTATACCTAGACGTGTACGTGCTCTACAGCTTACCATCCAATCTAACCTTCCCGCTCAGATTCATGATGCTCAGGTTGAAGCATTGAAAGCAGAGAACATCAGGGCTGAATCCCTACGAGGATCAAGGCAGCGGCTAGAACGAAAGGAAGACGGTGCCTACTATGTTAACGGACGCATCTGGGTTCCACTTTATGGAAATTTACGCGAGCTTGTGATGGACGAAGCGCACAAATCTCGTTATTCGGTACATCATGGTTTGGATAAAATGTACCACGTCCTCAAGACTACATACTGGTGGCCTGGCATGAAAGCCCACATAGCAACCTACGTCAGCAAGTGCTTGACTTGTGCGAGAGTCAAGTCTGAATATCAGAAACCATCAGGCCTACTTCAACAACCGGAGATCCCGAAATGGAAATGGGAGCAAATTTCCATGGATTTCGTTACCGGCCTGCCCAGATCTCAACGCGGAAATGATACCATTTGGGTGATCGTAGACCGACTGACCAAGTCTGCACATTTTCTGGCTATCAAAGAAACGGATAAGTTTTCTACCCTTGCAGACATTTACCTAAAGGAAGTGGTATCAAGGCACGGAGTGCCAACCTCCATCATTTCTGATCGTGACGCGCGTTTTACGTCTGAACTGTGGCAAGCTATGCATAAGTCCTTTTGCTCACGTTTAGATATGAGCACCGCTTATCACCCACAGACGGATGGGCAATCTGAACGCACCATCCAAACCCTTGAAGACATGCTTAGGGCAAGTGTAATCGATTTTGGTAATGGCTGGGAAAAACACCTCCCGCTAGTGGAGTTCTCATATAACAACAGCTACCACACCAGCATTCAGGCCGCTCCATTCGAGGCATTGTATGGACGCAAATGCCGATCACCTCTCTGTTGGGCAGAAGTTGGTGACAGCCAAATCACTGGCCTAGAACTTGTGGTAGATACCACCGAGAGAATTACTCAGATACGACAGCGAATGGCAGCAGCTCGTGACCGTCAGAAAAGCTATGCTGATAAGGGAAGAAAACCACTCGAGCTCTAGGTTGGGGATCGAGTGTTACTCAAAGTCTCACCTTGGAAAGGTGTAGTCCGCTTTGGCAAGCGAGGCAAACTCAATCCGCGTTATGTCGGACCATTCGAAGTCACCGAGAAAATTGGCAAGGTCACCTACAGGTTGAATCTACCTGAAGAACTCAGCGGGGTTCACAATGTTTTCCATGTGTCAAATCTGAAGAAGTGTCTGTCAGATGAGACCCTCATAGTTCCTCTCAAAGAACTCACAATCGACGACCAGCTGCGATTCGTCGAGGAACCAATAGAGATTACGGATCGAGATGTTAGGATCCTCAAGCGTACCAGGATACCTCTGGTCCGAGTTCGTTGGAATGCTCGTCGTGGCCCAGAGTATACCTAGGAACGAGAAGACCAAATGAAACTCAAGTATCCCCAACTGTTTAAGAAAAACGCAACCACTACTGAGGCTGAAGCTACTGCAGAATTTCGGGATAAAATTCCAAATCAACGGGGGGGTGATGTGACACCCCAGGAAAATCAGGATAACAACGCAACTTAACTAGCTTCCTCAGTAACCACGCGCTAAATTTCGGCACGAAATTCTCTTAACAGGGGGAGAATGTGACAACCCTCAAAATCCCATGTATTCCGTACAATCTATTATTGATAATTAAAGTGCTTGACGACTGTGTGGAATTACGTAACTGCTTCTGATATCTGTGTTATACTTACATGTGCATGTTAACACACTAGTTGTGTACAGAAAAGTCATTAAATAGTCTGTTATGACTTCCTGAGTGTTAAAAAAAAATTAAAAACGTTGCAAAAATAATATTAACGACACTTTAAATGCTTATTAAGCACTTTAACGGATCAATATCCAACCGAACAACCGGACTTTACCCGGGACATAAAAATATTGTCACTGACATTGTTTTTCTTTTTCTGAGCCAGTTAGGGTCCCCGAATACCCTAACACCCGTTACAGAACACTACACACTATTACTCTAATTTAATCTCCTAACTAACTTAACTAGATCACTTAATAAGTTGAAATCCAACTAAACTTTCCCCCATATGAAATTGACAGCACAAGAGGGCCCCCCTTCTCCTCATATTACGATTTCCCCCATGTGCCACCAATATCTTCCAAGTTCCCATGCAATTGACTTTTGAATTGTGAGAAAGATGTGTTAGTACCAACAATTACATCTAACACCCCCTAACTACTCACCATTTACCAAAAAAATATTGCACTAAACCCCCCCCCCCCCCCACATGGCTAAATTCGGTTCAAGCTTTAGCCCCACAAGATATTATTTGAACTTTGTGTATTTCCCCATGCAATCTCTAGTGAGATTATGATGTGAATATGTATGTACTTTTGTTGACATAATTACCAGAGGATAAAGGGATTTGATTATAAAAGACCACATAACCACCATCACTTTCCACTAACCTTAAACTTAAACAAATTCTTTTTTTTCCCTCAAAGTAAAGCTACGGCCGAAACCCTTATCAACACACCACCCATTTTCAATTTTTGTTCAAGTATTCTAAACTCCCTACAAGGTGTAACAAGGCGAATCACGGAGTGTGGAGCTCGCGGTTTGTCAAGGACCTCTCTAGTTTGCTTTTATCCACTCGTTTTCTCTCGTGTTTCTTCCCTAGCCTCGAGCTAGTAGTAAGTGACTCTAAACACCCTATTGTTCATATCTAAAGTGGTTAATAAGAAATTTAACGGGTGAAAATTATAAACACTAAAGATCACAAACCAAAAGTCTTGTAAGAAGATGAACATGGCGGATAAAGAATGAATACTAGTGTAAAACTTTTGAAACTAGTCTTGTTATGATTCTTGGTTTATTATCTGATGTTTTGCTGGTTAGTATTGACGTTTAATGTTGTTGTGATTAATAAACTTGCTAACGGAAATCAATCGAACACGAACTAGGAAGTTAAAGAGTGAAAGCAGAATCTGTCCCGGTTTTACAGCCAACTTCAGTTGGCTGTAAACAGGTGATAAACTCTACGAAAAACTGATATTTTGAGTCTAAAACGTGTTATTATGAAATACGGTTCTAATGGCACCGGAATCGTAATTTTTGGACTCCGTTTACTATTTTTAAAGCGTCTTTTCGTAACAGCAGCTAGAGCTGCAATTTCTCTGCTGAAAAAGTGCGTCTTGTTTTCTGTTATAACTTGTAATCTGTGTGGAGTCTGATCACGAAATTTATACCGTAGTTGACCACCGATGTATTTGTAATTACCCCACTGGAATTTCATAAATCGGACGCTAGATCAATTTTAAATAAATTATCTCGTGGACTGTGGTCAGAAAAATATAAATCTGAGTTCAGTCCGGAAAATGAATTTTTATAAAATATTGGTAATGAACCGGACCCCGATATTTTTACACAATAAAATTTAGAACGTTTAAGACATTCTGTAAAAATTTGGCAATTTTTGGAATAATTGAACTATTTTATTTAAATGTCCGAAAACAGCCGGTTTTGAATATTAATGCGGAAATGACATAAGTTGTGATTTGCGTGTCTAAATGTCGAGTATGCTATCTGTGAATGATATAACATGTTATATGTGTTATGTGCAATATCATATGTTTGTTTATGAGAGGGGAATGGATGGGAAGTTTATATGGGCATAAATCGTTAAAGTGTGTACCTGTTATGTGGTAGAAATAATGTGCAAATAAACCGTACGTAGGATACGTGTTATGCATGAGAAACTGATTGTTATCCGTACCTTATTAGGACGTGATTGACCGACCTTGACTATTAACTATATTTGAGAATCTAACCGAGCAAACCAAGGTGAGTTCACACTTTTCTACAAAGCATGGTAAATTCCCGGTGGGAATGGGAATGGGTACAGGAATAGGGATTCCTCGTCCTTTGAGACGCGTTCAGGAATGCGAATTCCTCGTCCTTGAGACGTGTTCAGGAATGTAAATTCCTCGTCCTGTTGGGACGTGTTAGACTTACTGGACTAGAACTCTATCAGCAAAGTCCCTCCCTTTTGTATCGACTTAATCGCTGAGGCTATGGCGAGCGGGTCATTAGTTAATAGCGCTATTAGGTTTAACAAACCTCACCCCGTGCCAGTCGGACGGGTGTGTACTAATGGACTATGGCACGTCGGTGGTGATAGAACACCGACGCTAGGGCACAATTGATTTCTTTTGTTAGTAGTCGATATGATAAACGAGTCTGGTAGTTTAAAATACTGGGGCAGCTCCCCACGGCCAAAGTGCCGGGCTGGATAGCCAGGGAAGGTGGACATGGGATGGTTAACAAATAAACGTTTTCGAACTATGGGGTAACCCCCACGGCTGGATAGCCGAATGAGATTAAACTATGTTTTTGGAAACAACTCTAAAATGGACAACCAACCGTGAACTCACTCAACTTTGTTGTTGACTCGTTATTACATGCTTTGCAGGTCATTAGATGCTATGGAGCTTGCATATGGAGGTGGTCGTTGTGGGATGCGAACTGATATGTCCCGTACTTAATGAATAAACTTTATGAACTTATTAAACGTACGTTTTGGACTTTAAACTTATGAACTATGGACTTATGTTTTGAACTTATGTTTTATGCTTCCGCTGTTAACCTAAAATCGGTTTACTTCCTTTTGGTCACCAATCGTATTGTGTTTGGTTTTACTTAATTATGTTGTTCAATATGATTGGTGGCTCGATCCTGGTCATGTCACGCCTCCAAGCGATGATACTCCGCATGGTGGATTTTGGGGGTGTGACAGGAAAGGCTTGGGACAGAATTTGAAAGAGGTTGAAAAGTGATTAAAAACGACGAAAAGCGAAAAAAATTGAAAATTTTTAAAATTTTAAAGAATTTAATCGCCTTAAGTGAACTAAATGGATATGAAAACCGAACGTTTCAATCACTAATGGGTTCCTTTACGGTAGTAACTAACATAGTCCCTTGTCATGGTCGTTCCTTTAAGTTTCATGAGAGTAGGTCCGACGGGTGTTTTTATGATAAAAGAATTGAGAAGAGATGTCTATTTAGGGGTAACATGCTTTAGATTGCATATGCTACATGTCGGCAGCCTTTTTACCCTTTCTTGGTGAGAATTTTGAGCCTGTAGAATGATAGAATGATTTACATTATGAATTCATTTGTTGAGAGCAGGCCGTGTGTTATTCTGAGTTAGAACTTGTATGATTTGATACATGCTAAGACTGTGGTTTAACATGTGCACGTAAAAGGCATTAGGATATCCCGTACACCAATGTGTTTGTTTTATGTTTACCTAGTTATCACCCTTAGTAGCCCTGTTGAGCCTATTTACCTTTCGTTTGTCCACCCACTGTGAAATGTCTGATACCGACCGTGAACGACAAATTATGAATAAAAAAAAAGAGAGAGAATAAAGAAAAGAAAAGAAAAAAATAGAAAAAAAAGCAAAATTAGAAGTGTTGTGAATACCGTTTATGTTCTTGGGTAGAAACCAACCCAAAAGTATGATATGTTTTCAATTAGCCAGATGGGTTTTGTTGGGTATTGCCTGAGAATTGACCGGGAGGTCTTTCTTGCAATTGACGGGAAATATCTCTGATTTGCCTCTGAAGATCTAAGAAGTTTGAATGATTATTCTTGAGGAGAGCAGCATGGTCTTCTAAGATTCTTTGTGTGGATTGGTCTTTAACAAGTAACTGGGACAACATGGATTTAATCTCGTCTAGAACACTACCCAAGTCTTGGTTGTTTGAACCTTGACTGTTTGAACCCCCACTTTGATATTGCCTATTTGATCCTCCTGATCCAAACTGAACCTGTGAACCCCCACCAGAGAACTGACCCTGATTGTTTAAACCCCCACTATAGAATTGACCTTGCCCCCTATTTTGATTTGAATTTGCTTGGAAACTAGGGGGGTTACCAGAAGAACGGAACGTATTATTGTTGTTACGCCAATTTGAACTAAAGTTGGAGTTATTATTGAAAAGATTTGTTGGACCTCGGGTTTGACCTGTTATGAATTCAACTTGCTCAACAGTGAGCGTGGGACATTCAATTGTATCATGACCTCCTCTGCAAACCTCACACTTATCTACCTTAGCTTTAATCATGTCGATTTCTCTTTTGAAGTTCTCAAGAGCAGCAGCTACCGTTGTTTCCAAGCTAACTTGGTGTATTCCTCGAGCGGTTGTGGGAGTGGGTGTACTCGTCACCGGAATGGAAGTCCTAACGGTAGATCGATGATCGATATCAGAGTGTGCGAAACTTTCAAAAAGATCGTTACAGTCGGCAACTGTCTTCTTTCCCATGAGATGGTGATGTAGAGTGTGAATCTTGTGCATTAATGTGGATATAATATGTGCTTTCTTATATTTTAAGTGATAATACGCCTTGAATATATTAACTACGAGTGTTCGTGGTTTTACAGGTAAATCACTTAATTCGGTGACGTTTGGAACATAACGTGATGGACATTGTAAGCATATGTTGGACGATTTTATGGAAGGTCCCGGTGCGAAAAAGAATAAAAAAAACGAGCTTAAACGATTAATGTCAAAGAATCGGGAAATATTAAATAAAGCTGAAAGATGGAGGGCTGAATTGCAAATAAAGAAAAGTTGCTAAAAAAATAACTCATGAAAGCCAAGGGGTAAAAGGTGCATATTTGTTGAAACTTAATTAATTCACCACTAGAAACAATGGTGCAATTGCACGTTGGAATTGTTGTGCATCAAGACAAAAGGAAAAGGAGTGGGGCATTAATTTCTTTAAGGGATAATAATTGTTTTCGAAAAGCAATTAAAGCACAAGAGGCAAAAGGGAAATTAAGAGCAATTGACGGCAGCAAAGAGATAAAAAGCAATTAATGGAGGTGACTTTTCTTGGAGCAGCAGGCATAATTCTATTTTAACGGGAATGGTAGGTGGAGTTGTATGAATATGAAGCCGCAAAAGAAGAAACCGGTAGCCGCAAGATATGAACCCAGGAGTGATTTCAGGCGACTTTCTCAGTTTTCTCCATTCTTTTGAGTTGTTCTTCCGCATACAGCCGCAAGAGACTTTGGAGAGCCGCAAAAGAAGAACCAGAAGGAGACTTTTGTGCAGCCGCAAGAGACTTTGGTAATATGACTTCTGTACAGCCGCAAATGAAGAACTAGCACCGTGAACCAGCAGCTATTTAAGGCATGGAATTCCTCAGAATCAGGATCATCTCTCACACATCATAATCTCGTATCATTCATTCAAATCCCTTCATGTTCACTCAAGCTCCGACAACTGAAGCTGTGATGACTTCTGTGCGTTGCTAAACCACTCGGTGACTTCCTCTCGGATGAACGGTTGCACGGGTTAATATAATTATCTTGTTTCTGATTCTTGTAAACTAGTATATCTTGACTACTTGTGTTGATTTCTTGGTAAACACTGAGTGTGTTTGAATTATTTGTCGTTTATTAAGCGTATTGGCAACTTCCTTGCGTTGTTAGCGGGTTAATAGATTGGTGGGTAATTGATACAATTATATGGGTTGTTAGGTTGAATGGTAAGTCTTAAAAACTATCCTTAACAGTTAATCAAAGTCATTAATTCCAAGGCCATGTGTATGTGGTGTTTTGAATCAGTAAACGGATATTTGTGTTAAAACGGGTAATCGGGATTCCGGGTGGAGGTTACTTCTTTTCATTCTGTTAACACTTTTCGTGACAAATTGTGTTTTCTTTTAAATCAAACAAATAAACCCCCAGTTCGATAATTTAGTTTTCAGCTAAAATATATACACTGACCACAAATTCCCCGTGGATACGATACCCTACTTTCACTATCTACGTAGTTTAAATAGGTTTTTGCATGACACTTACGACAGTCATCAAAATGGCGCCGCTGCCGGGGAATTCGTGCGCTTAGTGCTAGTTTAAAATTATTCGTTTTTCTTGATTTCTAAAAAAAAAAACAAAAAAAAAAAAAGTTGACAACTCACTTTTACTTTTTCTTTTCTTTCACGTGTCCTTTTCCACCAAAAGAACCTTTCTACTTTTTTTTTTCTTTTTTTTTGGTCCAACAGTTTAGAATTAGTATTTTTTTTTCTTTAAAAATTCTAAAAAAAATAATAATAATAATAAACATATCTTCTAATAATAATAATAAGTTTATGTTGACTTTTCAAATAGATAGAAGTTTATTGCACCGAAAAGTTTCAAGATAATATATTATTTAACTTTTCACATATCAAACCAATTATTATCTTAGTTTATGATATAGTTTCTTTTTCACCCATTGAATAAAAAAAAATCAAAATTATTTTTTTTGTGTGTGTTTGTTTTGTTCGGTATTACGCGCAATTTCTTGTTTACTTGTGTGTAGGTGATTGTTAGTTGCATGCATACCAGGTTTTCAGGAAAATCATCACCACTTCTTTTCGACCTTGAAATCGAAAAGACCGCCAGACAGAACTTACTTCTTCGTTCAGCCTTGAAAGGAAAAGCGATAGTCTCAACCATGAATCCCATAGAAAATCAATCAAATCCTAGCCAACAACCCCCACAACAAGAACCATTCACTGAGATGCCACCAATACCACCACCTCCGTTTTCAACCGACCCACAACATCAAACTCAAACCCAAACTCAACAAATTCCACCCATAGCACCACCACAAAATACAACCACCCAACAAGTTCCGGGCTCATTGGGCGAATTCCGTTCAGTCAGTGGACCATTTTACCCATTAGAAAACTTACAACCACTACAGCCCAAACCGTTGCGGGTTGTGAATCAAGTGACTCAAGTACCACACCCAAACCGTTCGGGTGTTGTGTTTGATCAAGAAGAAAACCGGGTTTGAGCCATGGAATGGGATGACAGGGATGGAGATGAAGATGAATGGGGGGAGAATGATGGTTATGTTGGTTATAAGGGCGGTCCACAAAATCTGGCGTTTAACCGTAACCAGCCAATGTATCAATCAAGACAGCCACGTGGGGCGGATGGTTATCAAACCCCACCACAGGTTCATCGGGCACAGGTTATGCCACGTCAAAGGCAACGAGATCCTCGATTTCCTGATCCAAATATCCGAGGAGTCGAGAGTCATTTTCGACCACAAATCGCTGAACATGCATCACCAATTGTGATGCCAGTGGCACAAGGGAGTGGAGACCGTTCTTTTGAAGCAAAACCGCATATTCTAAACATGTTACCTACTTTTCACGGAAAGGGTATTGAGGAACCATATGCACACATTGCAGATTTCGAGGCAGTGTGTAACATGATTGGTGGGCACGGGTTTACACCAGATCAAGTGAAACTGGTTTTGTTTCAATTTTCGTTAAAAGATGCCGCGAGAGATTGGTTCATATCATTGCCCTATGCCAGTATTCACACTTGGCAGGAGTTGCAGCAACAATTCTTAGAAGAATATTACACTCCGCAAAGAACCAAATCGGGCAGAGCAGCAATTAGAGAATTTCAACAGTTACCTGGTGAACTTCTTTATGAATCATGGAAAAGGTTCAATCAATTGATCAGAAATTGTCCTCACCACGGTATCCAAAGATGGGAGTTGATCACGGCGTTTCATGACGGGATTTCCAATGAAGATAGGAGAGATATCAAAGCCGTCACGGGAGGTACGTTTTTACGAAACCATGTTGATGTTGATTGGGATTATTTGGAAATTGTAGCAGCAGATTCAAAGAGACAGGCATAGTTGGATAGAAACAAAAAGTATCCAGTTGTGGCACCATCGGGTGCGGGAGCTTCTAATGCTAGAGTTGCTCAGTTGGAAAGAGAAAAGGAAGCCTTGGAGCGAAAATTAGCTAAATTCAAAGGCACTGGAGGAAGAGGCACATTGCATGTAGCTCAAACCTTTCCGGTTTGTGATTCTTGTGGCAGTGTGGGTCATAACTTGGATGATTGTCCAGGTCAATCTGTTGCGACTGAGGAGGACGTAAACATGGTGTATGGAGAACATAAAAATTATGATATGAACTCAAACACATATCATCCAGGTTTGCGTAATCATCCTAATTTAAGGTACGGTAATACTTCTAATCAATTAAATCCTAATTTTCAGGTACCAAATCAAGGAAGTCAACCGTATCAGAATCGACAGTCGAACTATAATTCAAACTATAATCAAGGAAATTACAACCGAGGATACCAAAGAAACTACCAGCAAAACCAAGAGCAAGGAAAATCAAATAATCAAAATGAAGGATCCAATAACGAGATTATGGAAATGCTCAAGCAAATTAGAAAAGACCAAGAGTTACAGTCAAAGTCTCATCAAGCATTGGAAAAGCAAGTTGCACAGCTGGTGGCCGAAATGGCACAAGGAAGGAAGGAGTCGGGCCAATTGCCTAGTGATACTATGAAGAATCCACAACATCAAGGAAACTCATCCAACGCTAGAATTAATCAGGTGAGTATTCTCCGTTCTGGAAAAATTTATGATAATAAGGTCGGGTCTCCTCCAAAATTTGTTGAGGGTGTAGTGGAGGAAGTAGATGAAGAAAAAGAGTCTGATACTGAATCGGAACCTATTAGCCCTAAAAAAGATAAAAAGGTAACTTTTCAAGAAAAAGAAAATAGGGTAATAGAAATTGAACCAATCAATTTAAAAGAGAAAGTTACGGAGGGAAACACCATCCCATTTCCTAAAGCTTTAATCAATCCGGAAACGAAAGTTGTTAACAAACGGGGCCCACAACAGGACGAGATGTGGGAAGTCTTTAAACAGGTCAAAATAAATCTCCCGTTACTTGACGCGATTAAACAGGTTCCGGCATATGCAAAGTATCTAAAAGACCTTTGTACCCAAAAACGGCACAATAAATTTCCAAAAAAGATAGCTTTAACGGAAAATGTTAGTGCCGTTTTATCGGGTGTCCTCCCACCAAAACTCCGAGATCCAGGTGCTCCTCTAATCCCCATTCAAGTGGGTGACTTTAAGATGAGTCGAGCCTTGCTGGATTTGGGAGCAAGTGTTAGCATCCTACCGGGAATTTTATACGATCAATACGACTTCGGACCATTGAAACAAGCCAACACCACCGTGGTGTTGGCCGACTTGACGTTAAAACTACCCCGTGGGATCTTGCGTGATGTCATTGTCAAAGTTGAAGAATTTTATTATCCGGTTGACTTTTTGGTTTTAGATTATGTTCAAATTGAAAATACTAAACAACCTAATGTCATAATAGGTAGACCATTTTTAGCAACTGCTAATGCATTGATTGATTGTAGAAACGGTACAGTCGACATCACATTTGGAAATCGTAAAGTTCGTTTAAATGCTTTTTCCCGTACATCTGATTCTCTAGTTAATAATGAATGCTTTATGGCGGACATTATTGACGGGTGCCGTCCTCACGAAAGTGGGGAAGACATTATAGAGACTTGTTTTGTTTGTGACGGGGACTTAGTAGAAGTGGAATTGGATCTGGAACTCGCGAAAGAAGAGTTGGAGGTGATGGCAGTTCAGGATTTAAAGCCAACTTGGACACATCAGATCGAGAATTTTCCGGATCATATTGATACTCATTTGAAGCCGTCCCTCGAATCACCTCCACAAGTTGAGCTGAAGACACTACCCAAACACTTAAAGTATGCTTTTGTTGGGGACAACAACACCCTACCAGTTATTATAGCATCGAATTTGTTACCAGAACAAGAAAAAGCATTGATGCAAGTGTTGGTAGAAAACCAGGCTGCAATAGGATGGACTATTGCTGATCTTAAGGGAATCAGTCCATCTATTGTCATGCATAAAATCATCATCGAAGAAGGTGCAAAACCGGCTAGAGATGCTCAACGAAGACTGAACCCGAACATGCGGGAGATTGTGAAGAAAGAAGTCTTGAAGTGGTTAGATGCAGGGATCATCTATCCCATATCAGATAGCACGTGGGTAAGTCCAACACAAACGGTGCCTAAAAAGGCGGGCATCCAGATTGTTACAGGTGAAGATGGTAAGGAAGTCGCCACCCGGCCGATAACCGGGTGGAGAATTTGCATAGATTACAGGAAGTTGAATGCTGCAACTTCAAAGGACCACTTTCCTCTTCCCTTTATTGATCAAATTATGGAAAAACTCGCAGGTCAGAAATTTTACTGTTTTCTTGATGGTTATTCAGGTTATAATCAGATCGCTATTCATCCTGATGATCAACAAAAGACCACGTTTACATGTCCCTACGGAACCTTCGCATTTAGGCGAATGCCGTTTGGATTATGTAATGCCCCAGCCACCTTCCAAAGGTGTATGATGAGTATCTTTTCAGATATGGTCGGGGATTCGTTGGAGATTTTCATGGATGATTTTTCAATTTTTGGCACATCTTTTGAGGCCTGTTTGGAACAATTGTCACGAGTGCTAAAAAGATGTGTTGAAACAAACTTGGTTTTGAGTTGGGAAAAGAGTCATTTTATGGTTCAAGAGGGTATTGTGTTGGGACATGTTGTTTCGAGTAAGGGAATTGAGGTGGATCATGCTAAAATTCAAGTAATTTCAACTCTACCACCACCCACGAATGTTAAAGGTGTTCGTTCCTTTCTTGGACACGCCGGTTTTTACAGACGGTTCATTAAAAACTTTTCAGTTATCACTAAACCGTTCTGTAATCTTTTACTAAAAGATGCCCCATTTGTGTTTGATAAGCATTGTAAAAAATCTTTTGAGACACTAAAAAAAAGTTAGTTGAAGCACCCATTTTACAATCCCCTGACTGGTCACTTCCTTTTGAAATAATGTGTGATGCTAGCGACTATGCAGTAGGTGCAGTTTTGGGACAGAGAGTGGACAAGAAGCCGGTGGCAATTTATTATGCTAGCAGAACCCTTTCGGGTCCTCAATTGAATTACACCACCACTGAGAAGGAGTTGCTTGCTGTTGTCTATGCTCTAGACAAATTTAGATCATATATTTGTGGTAGCAAAGTGATTGTTTTTTCTGATCATTCAGTAATCAGGTACCTCATGGAGAAAAAAGTCGCAAAGCCAAGGCTCATCAGGTGGATCCTATTATTGCAAGAATTTGATTTGGAAATACGCGATAAGAAAGGAAGCGAGAACGTGGTGGCAGACCACCTGTCACGAGTAGTGAACGACATCGAAGGGCCTGAACATGACATCTTAGAAACCTTTCCAGATGAGCATTTATTAACTCTCGATACTCAACCATGGTTTGCTAATTTTGCAAATTATGCTAATTCAGGTATCATTCCAGAGCATTGGTCGAGACAAAGGAAGGCACATTTCCTTTCTCAAGCAAAACACTATATATGGGATGAACCAGACTTGTTTAAAGTTGGAGCTGATCAAATTATCCGAAAGTGTGTTGAGGATGCAGAGATTCCATCAGTTTTGTCAATGGTGCATGAGTCCGCGTGTGGAGGACATTTTAGCGGGTAGAAGACTGCACGAAAAGTGCTATCGTGTGGGCTGTATTGGCCTACGGTGTTCAAGGATTCATTCGAATATGCTAAAAATTGTTTGAGATGTCAACAAATGGGTAGTATTACGAGGCGGGATGAGATGCCCATGCAGCCAATCCTTGTTGTCGATATCTTCGACGTATGGGGAATTGACTTTATGGGCCCATTCCCGAATTCGTTTGGCAATCTTTATATTTTGGTGGCAGTAGATTACGTGTCAAAATGGATTGAAGCTATTGCCACCAAAACCAACGACCATAGAGTTGTTTGCAAATTTGTTCAATCAAACATTATTTCCAGATTTGGTGTCCCTCGTGTGATCATAAGTGATGGGGGGTCTCATTTTAAAATTTTCAATTTTGGCAAACTTCTTAGAAGATACGGTGTTGACCATCGAGTTGCCACTCCATACCATCCTCAAACGAGTGGCCAAGTCGAAGTTTCTAATCGGCAAATTAAAGAAATATTACAAAAAACCGTGCGAGCCGACCGCAAGGATTGGTCCAATAAACTGGATGATGCTTTGTGGGCGTATCGTACGTCGTACAAAACACCAATTGGAACAACACCGTATCGATTGGTCTATGGAAAAGGATGTCACTTACCGGTAGAAATTGCACACCGTGCATTTTGGACAGTTAAACAGGTTAACAGTGATTATGATACTGCAGGTAAGGAGAGACAATTGACATTGGGAGAATTGGAAGAGATAAGGAATGAAGCTTACGAATGTGCTGCTGCATACAAGGATAAGATGAAAAAGGTGCATGACGCGAAGATCAAGCCAAAAGTATTTGAAGTTGGTCAGCTTGTTTGGTTATACAATTCCAGGTTGAAACTGTTCCCCGGAAAGCTGAAGAGCAAATGGACAGGACCGTACCGTGTTACGAAGGTTGGAAGGCACGGAGATGTCGAAATCGAGGACTTTGATGATCATATTCGCCAGATGGTAAACGGTCACAGACTCAAACCATACTTCAATGCTCGAGAAATCAACGGTCCTGAGAAGAACGTGGAGGTGCTATATGCGAGCACCGTCCGCGAATACGTTGAGTAATCACACAGGTATGGTCTGGCTGAAGACCTATAAACTTAGCGCTCTCGGGAGGCAGCCCGAGGATGTATAGTAGTGTATATTTGTTTTGTTTTTGCGTGAGTACTTTTGCAGGTTACCAGGTTATGAATCTCTACGGATGCAATGGTCCAAGTGTGGGGATGTTTGGTGAAATCCCAATACGTTATAGTTGCAGTGGCGGACGATGCACGGATCAGAGTTCGGTCAAAACTGTCCATAATCAATCTTCATTTGGACGGGGGTGAGCTGAACACTAATTGTAGAGATTGACCCAAGTACTTGTTGGACATGGCCGCGAATGAAATGCTATACGGTCATGGTGGAACATGACGCATGAGGATTCTACGCTTTAAACCAGGGGAGTCTGTTCCACTTTTATTATTGCATTTTTATTTTTTGTTTTTGGTGGTGTTGAACTATTTATGTTTAGGGAATGTGTTTACGTTATTTGTGTTAGGGATAGCCGCTCAGGGGGTTTGTTAGTTGGTATTCCCGGGGTTTGTTTTAAAAGCACTATACATTGGGGACAATGTCGCCCAAGTGTGGGGATATGGAAACCCGAGAAGGGAAATTTGACAACCCTCAAAATCCCATGTATTCCGTACAATCTATTATTGATAATTAAAGTGTTTGATGACTGTGTGGAATTACGTAACTGCTTCTGATATCTGTGTTATACTTACATGTGCATGTTAACACACTAGTAGTGTACAGAAAAGTCATTAAATAGTCTGTTATGACTTCCTGAGTGTTAAAAAAAATTAAAAACGTTGCAAAAATAATATTAACGACACTTTAAATGCTTATTAAGCACTTTAACGGATCAGTATCCAACCGAACAACCGGACTTTACCCGGGACATAAAAATATTGTCACGGACATTGTTTTTCTTTTTCTGAGCCAGTTAGGGTCCCCGAATACCCTAACACCCGTTACAGAACACTACACACTATTACTCTAATTTAATCTCCTAACTAACTTAACTAGATCACTTAATTAGTTGAAATCCAACTAAGCTTTCCCCCATATGAAATTGATGGCACAAGAGGGCCCCCCTTCTCCTCATATTACAATTTCCCCCATGTGCCACCAATATCTTCCAAGTTCCCATGCAATTGACTTTTGAATTGTGAGAAAGATGTGTTAGTACCAACAATTACATCTAACACCCCCTAACTACTCACCATTTACCAAAAAAATATTGCACTAAACCCCCCCCCCCCCACATGGCTGAATTCGGTTCAAGCTTTAGCCCCACAAGATATTATTTGAACTTTGTGTATTTCCCCATGCAATCTCTAGTGAGATTATGATGTGAATATGTATGTACTTTTGTTGACATAATTACCAGAGGATAAAGGGATTTGATTATAAAAGACCACATAACCACCATCACTTTCCACTAACCTTAAACTTAAACAAATTCTTTTTTTTTTCCCTCAAAGTAAAGCTACGGCCGAAACCCTTATCAACACACCACCCATTTTCAATTTTTGTTCAAGTATTCTAAACTCCCTACAAGGTGTAACAAGGCGAATCACGGAGTGTGGAGCTCGCGGTTTGTCAAGGACCTCTCTAGTTTGCCTTTATCCACTCGTTTTCTCTCGTGTGTCTTCCCTAGCCTCGAGCTAGTAGTAAGTGACTCTAAACACCCTATTGTTCATATCTAAAGTGGCTAATAAGAAATTTAACGGGTGAAAATTATAAACACTAAAGATCACAAACCAAAAGTCTTGTAAGAAGATGAACATGGCGGATAAAGAATGAATACTAGTGTAAAACTTTTGAAACTAGTCTTGTTATGATTCTTGGTTGATTATCTGATGTTTTGCTGGTTAGTATTGACGTTTAATGTTGTTGTGATTAATAAACTTGCTAACGGAAATCAATCGAACACGAACTAGGAAGTTAAAGAGTGAAAGCAGAATCTGTCCCGGTTTTACAGCCAACTTCAGTTGGCTGTAAACAGGTGATAAACTCTACAAAAAACTGATATTTTGAGTCTAAAACGTGTTATTATGAAATACGGTTCTAATGGCACCGGAATCGTAATTTTTGGACTCCGTTTACTATTTTTAAAGCGTCTTTTCGTAACAGCAGCTAGTGCTGCAATTTTTCTGCTGAAAAAGTGCGTCTTTTTTTCTGTTATAACTTGTAATCTGTGTGGAGTCTGATCACGAAATTTATACCGTAGTTGACCACCGATGTATTTGTAATTACCCAACTAGAATTTCATAAATCGGATGCTAGATGAATTTTAAATAAATTATCTCGTGGACTGTGGTCAGAAAAATATAAATCTGAGTTCAGTCTGGAAAATGAATTTTTATAAAATATTGGTAATGAACCGGACCCCGATATTTTTACACAATAAAATTTGGAACGTTTAAGACATTTTGTAAAAATTTGGCAATTTTTGGAATAATTTAACTATTTTATTTAAATGTCCGAAAACAGCCGGTTTTGAATATTAATGCGGAAATGACATAAGTTGTGATTTGCGTGTCTAAATGTCGAGTATGCTATCTGTGAATGATATAACATGTTATATGTGTTATGTGCAATATCGTATGTTTGTTTATGAGTGGGGAATGGATGGGAAGTTTATATGGGCATAAATCGTTAAAGTGTGTACCTGTTATGTGGTAGAAATAATGTGCAAATAAACCGTACGTAGGATACGTGTTATGCATGAGAAACTGATTGTTATCCGTACCTTATTAGGACGTGATTGACCGACCTTGACTATTAACTATATTTGAGAATCTAACCGAACAAACCAAGGTGAGTTCACACTTTTCTACAAAGCATGGTAAATTCCCAGTGGGAATGGGAATGGGTACAGGAATAGGGATTCCTCGTCCTTTGAGACGCGTTCAGGAATGCGAATTCCTCGTCCTTGAGACGTGTTCAGGAATGTAAATTCCTCGTCCAGTTGGGACGTGTTAGACTTACTGGACTAGAACTCTATCAGCGAAGTCCCTCCCTTTTTGTATCGACTTAATCGCCGAGGCTATGGCGAGCGGGTCATTAGTTAATAGCGCTATTAGGTTTAACAAATCTCACACCGTGCCAGTCGGACGGGTGTGTACTAATGGACTATGGCACGTCGGTGGTGATAGAACACCGACGCTAGGGCACAATTGATTTCTTTTGTTAGTAGTCGATATGATAAACGAGTCTGGTAGTTTAAAATACTGGGGCAACTCCCCACGGCCAAAGTGCCGGGCTGGATAGCCAGGGAAGGTGGACATGGGATGGTTAACAAATAAACGTTTTCGAACAATGGGGTAACCCCCATGGCTGGATAGCCGAATGAGATTAAACTATGTTTTTGGAAACAACTCTAAAATGGACAACCAACCGTGAACTCACTCAACTTTGTTGTTGACTCGTTATTACATGCTTTGCAGGTCATTAGATGCTATGGAGCTTGCATATGGAGGTGGTCGTTGTGGGATGCGAACTGATATGTCCAGTACTTAATGAATAAACTTTATGAACTTATTAAACCTACGTTTTGGACTTTAAACTTATGAACTATGGACTTATGTTTTGAACTTATGTTTTATGCTTACGCTGTTAACCTAAAATCGGTTTACTTCCTTTTGGTCACCAATCGTATTGTGTTTGGTTTTACTTAATTATGTTGTTCAATATGATTGGTGGCTCGATCCTGGTCATGTCACGCCTCCAAGCGGTGATACTCCGCATGGTGGATTTTGGGGGTGTGACAAGAAAGGCTTGGGACAGAATTTGAAAGAGGTTGAAAAGTGATTAAAAACGACGAAAAGCGAAAAAAATTGAAAATTTTTAAAATTTTAAAGAATTTCATCGCCTTAAGTGAACTAAATGGATATAAAAACCGAACGTTTCAATCACTAATGGGTTCCTTTACGGTAGTAACTAACATAGTCCCTTGTCATGGTCGTTCCTTTAAGTTTCATGAGAGTAGGTCCGACGGGTGTTTTTATGCTAAAAGAATTGAGAAGAGATGTCTATTTAGGGGTAACATGCTTTAGATTGCATATGCTACATGTCGGCAGCCTTTTTACCCTTTCTTGGTGAGAATTTTGAGCCTGTAGAATGATAGAATGATTTACATTATGAATTCATTTGTTGAGAGCAGGCCGTGTGTTATTCTGAGTTAGAACTTGTATGATTTGATACATGTTAAGACTGTGGTTTAACATGTGCACGTAAAAGGCATTAGGATATCCCGTACACCAATGTGTTTGTTTTATGTTTACCTAGTTATCACCCTTAGTAGCCCTGTTGAGCCTATTTACCTTTCGTTTGTCCACCCACTGTGAAATGTCTGATACCGACCGTGAACGACAAATTATGAATAAAAAAAAGAGAGAGAGAATAAAGAAAAGAAAAGAAAAAAATAGAAAAAAAAGCAAAATTAGAAGTGTTGTGAATACCGTTTATGTTCTTGGGTAGAAACCAACCCAAAAGTATGATATGTTTGCAAATAAGTTGTCACGGTTGGTCGTTTGTTTGTTCGCCATGAAAAAAAATATATATAAATATAAGCCAAAAAAAAAAAAATTTCCTACCCTTAGCCTAAGCCCAAAACCGAAAGTCCTTTTGATGTGTGCCTTGTTATATGATACAGTGGAGGTGTGATTGTCGTACAAGCATATGACTACAGAATCGCATGTTTGGTTTTGAGTATTATACATACTAACACATTACACGCTAGTTCAGATATTAAACCGAGAGGAAAGTTTATTGTGAGGGGCGTGTTGCATGTGTATAATCCTAAGCATGTTAGTTTTAAATAGATAAGTCTTAAGTTTTAGAAATTGCACCAATTGCTTGTCGGACTGTCAATCTTGATTGTGTCAGTCTATGGAATGGGTATGACTTGGGACTTAAACTGTTGCGTCGGCAAAGGAGTTTAGAGGTATTGTTACTATGGTGAGTAGTTCCATAACGGTTTGCTTGAGGACAATCAAAGTTAAGTGTGGGGATGTGATGTAGAGTGTGAATCTTGTGCATTAATGTGGATATAATATGTGCTTTCTTATATTTTAAGTGATAATACGCCTTGAATATATTAACTACGAGTGTTCGTGGTTTTACAGGTAAATCACTTAATTCGGTGACGTTTGGAACATAACGTGATGGACATTGCAAGCATATGTTGGACGATTTTATGGAAGGTCCCGGTGCGAAAAAGAATAAAAAAACGAGCTTAAACGATTAATGTCAAAGAATCGGGAAATATTAAATAAAGCTGAAAGATGGAGGGCTGAATTGCAAATAAAGAAAAGTTGCTAAAAAATAACTCATGAAAGCCAAGGGGTAAAAGGTGCATATTTGTTGAAACTTAATTAATTCACCACTAGAAACAATGGTGCAATTGCACGTTGGAATTGTTGTGCATCAAGTCAAAAGGAAAAGGAGTGGGGCATTAATTTCTTTAAGGGATAATAATTGTTTTCGAAAAGCAATTAAAGCACAAGAGGCAAAAGGGAAATTAAGAGCAATTGACGGCAGCAAAGAGATAAAAAGCAATTAATGGAGGTGACTTTTCTTGGAGCAGCAGGCATAATTCTATTTTAACGGCAATGGTAGGTGGAGTTGTATGAATATGAAGCCGCAAAAGAAGAAACCGGTAGCCGCAAGATATGAACCCAGAAGGGATTTCAGGCGACTTTCTCAGTTTTCTCCATTCTTTTGAGTTGTTCTTCCGCATACAGCCGCAAGAGACTTTGGAGAGCCGCAAAAGAAGAACCAGAAGGAGACTTTTGTGCAGCCGCAAGAGACTTTGGTAATATGACTTCTGTACAGCCGCAAATGAAGAACTAGCACCGTGAACCAGCAGCTATTTAAGGCATGGAATTCCTCAGAATCAGGATCATCTCTCACACATCATAATCTCGTATCATTCATTCAAATCCCTTCATGTTCACTCAAGCTCCGAAAACTGAAGCTGTGATGACTTCTGTGCGTGGCTAAACCACTCGGTGACTTCCTCTCGGATGAACGGTTGCACGGGTTAATATAATTATCTTGTTTCTGATTCTTGTAAACTAGTATATCTTGACTACTTGTGTTGATTTCTTGGTAAACACTGACTGTGTTTGAATTATTTGTCGTTTATTAAGCGTATTGGCAACTTCCTTGCGTTGTTAGCGGGTTAATAGATTGGTGGGTAATTGATACAATTATATGGGTTGTTAAGTTGAATGGTAAGTCTTAAAAACTATCCTTAACAGTTAATCAAAGTCATTAATTCCAAGGCCATGTGTATGTGGTGTTTTGAATCAGTAAACGGATATTTGTGTTAAAACGGGTAATCGGGATTCCGGGTGGAGGTTACTTCTTTTCATTCTGTTAACACTTTTCGTGACAAATTGTGTTTTCTTTTAAATCAAACAAATAAACCCCCAGTTCGATAATTTAGTTTTCAGCTAAAATATATACACTGACCACAAATTCCCCGTGGATACGATACCCTACTTTCACTATCTACGTAGTTTAAATAGGTTTTTGCATGACACTTACGACAGTCATCAGATGGCCTCCTGCTGAAGTGTCAAATCGTGCGCGAGTTTCTAGAGTGAGACCGTTGTAAAATTTTTCTACAAGTGCCCAGTCGGATAGACCGTGTTGAGAACAACGAGAAAGTAAAGTTTGGAATCTCTCCCAAGCAAGACGATATGGCTCGTCGGGCTCCATTCTGAATGAGTGAATTTGATCACGAAGGCGGGATGCTTTGGCAGGTGGAATATATTTTGCAAGGAAAGCATCTCGAAGACCGGCCCAAGTGGTGAACGTGTTCGGTGGTTGCGAATCAAGCCAGGTGGCTGCGCGTCCGGCTAATGAAAAAGGAAATACTTGAAGGTAACGAACGTTATTTCCGGCACCTTCAAGGTTGAAAGTGCTGCAAAGGCGTGTAAGGCGGTTTATATGTGCTGGAGCGTCCTCGTCATCACGACCATGGAATTGGCATGAATTGGTTATTGCAGTCATGATATAAGACGGAATTTGCCAAGATTTATCATTGTTTATTTCAGGAATTTGGATTGGTGAATTTGCTCCAGTGAAACCGGCAGTAGAACGCTGGTGTACGGTTTGATTATTAGCCATTTCGAAATAGGGTGGCGGACTTGAAGAGCCAGAGATTTCTAAGGAATCAGAATCTGTTTCTGTTTCGGTTTCAAAGTAAGGATTTTCAAAAACTTGGTATCTACTTGTGTTACCTGATTCTCCTGCCTGATTAATTGTTTGTCGGCTGAACAGAAGTTCAGGATCGTCTCGTGGCTCGAATTCAGGTGCTCCACGGGAGCGCGTGTGTCGCATAAACTAAGGAAATTTTAACCAGGAATCGGAAAGAAACAAGTAAACACACTCTAACAAATGATTCAATAAAAATTAAAAATTAAAATAAAACGAAAATACAAAATACACTAATGATATTTAGACTCCTATGACTCACACAAAACAAATAGCACGTTGATGTCAATTAAATGTAAACAAAATAATTAACGCAATCGCCAAAGATTGATCCTTAATTGATTCTTGATCAATTCTGTTGGGAATCAGTGGTTCAAAATAGCGGAAGCGGTTTATATATAAAACTCATAGTTAAATTTATTAACCCGGTTAATAAATATTCCCAATCAGGATCAAGATTACACACTTATAAACAAATAAATAAACAACCATAGAGAGTTTAGTAATCAACCTTTGACGACTACACCGGGATTGTAACACGCGGGTTACAACGAATCCTCGCTAGTAGGAAGTTCACGCAACCAAGCACTTGATACCCAAAGGTCGAACCAACTAAGAGCTTGGTTTCCTTCTTTTTTTATTGGTGGCAAAAGCACTGGATGTGAATGATCTATTTTAGCTTCATTCTACTCTTCTATTGTTGGCATGTGCTTATAAAAGAATTTCTATCTTTTTCAACAAGTGGCCAACATCATCATATAATGGTCAATTATTTCCAACAAGTGGCCAACATCATCATATAATGGGAAATTATCTTCTAGTGGACAATTATGATCGGGCATTTTCAATCTTATAGAATTGCCTTCACATGAAGCCAAAATGATTTGTTTGAGTTATAATATAACACTTATCAAATTGTCTAAAATAGATCAGTGAGAGTACCGATACCTATGGTTTATATATAATTCAACAAAGTAACCAACTCTCATTAAACTTTTGGCTAAACCTATTGGCACTTTTCTCCTGGGGACTATCAAGTTCCTTAATTGCACCTGGTAGAAATGTTCCAACAACTTGATGCATAAAGTCCATGTGGGAATGTTTGGTTTTATGATCACTATTTGTCCAGTGTGAAATGTATAATTATTGTACGTTAAATGAGTGTATGTTTTATAGACAAGTTTTTAACATACACTTGGACGATTTTAATTAAAATGAGTCAACGTGTGCAGAGTTGGACGACTAGCTTCATCTCACTGCTCCTAACATGGTATGACACTTTACAGTCGTCAACTAGTTCTTTGAGTTCAAGTAACACTTTACTTAACCAAATATTGTAGCCCTGATATTCCTATCAATAAGTCCCTTCTGTATAGAACATTCGTTGATCATAAGACATGGATCATTCATTCTCATATAGTGATCAACCATTCTCTATTCTCGTCCTTAATTCAAAATGGTCTACCGAACTCTTTAGTCCGGGCGTGGCCACGTGTTTATTCCAGTTTGAGTTAACGAGGGCGCCAGAATGCCTAAACTTCTAATCACATAGAAGTACAGAATTCCATCAACATCATACAACTCCCACTTAATTTTGGATTTTTCCCAATGCTACCCGGATTACTATCCATGTTTCAGGATAGTGTTAGATAACATCAAAGATTGTCCTTGATCAATGTAGTTTGATATGTGCCTAAGGAAAAAGGACAGATTGATCATATCAATATCAAAACATCTCATGACTTAGATCCATGGAGATCGTTTTGAAGTGAGTCACATCCAATATCATTCCCTAGTGATATCTGTGAATTCTGATTCTCAAACCCTTGAGTTATTCATCCCATGAATAGAATCATCTCAATTCACAATAGTCTTACATTCAAATTCATTCCCATGTAATTTGATCGACTACGGATATTTTAGAATTCGCTTATTCAAGGATTTAAACATACAAATAACGAACACAGTTATAGAATAATTAAACTTGCATTTAACCAATAAATCAAATAACTATTCAATATAACTCTTGTAGTTCAAATTAAAACACCAATACTAACTACAAATCATTCCCATTGTCTAGCAAATCTAAGCCCTATCTTTTCAGCATGCTCCTCATGTTTAGCTTGAGGCAAAGGCTTAGTAAAGGGGTCAGCCAGATTTAGATCCGTATGAACTTTGCTTATTACGATGTCTCCACGCTCTATTATCTCTCTAATATAGTGGAATTTTCTGAGTATATGCCTTGTGGTTTAATGCGACCTTGGTTCCTTTGCAAGAGCAATGGCACCAGTGTTTTCACACAGCATCTCGATTGGTTTCTTTATGCTAGGCACAACGTCGAGATCAGTAATGAATTTCTTCATCCAGGCAGCCTCCTTAGCAGCATCCGATGCAGCATTGTATTCTGATTCACAGGTGGATTGAGCAACCACACTTTGCTTTGAGCTCTTCCAAGTAATAGCCCCACCATTCAGAATGAAAACATATCCCGTCTGTGATCTTGAATCGTCACGGTCAGTCCCAAAACTAGCATCAGTATAACACTTAACTGACAGCTCCTCATCCAGTCCTCCATATATTAAGAACATGTCCTTAGTCCTTCTTAAGTACTTAAGAATGTTCTTCACTGCAACCCAGTGACTTTCTCCTGGATTCTGTTGGTATCTACTAGTTATGCTAATAGCATACGAGACATCAGGTCTAGTACATAACATGGCGTACATAATAGAACCAATGGCAGAAGCATATGGAACCTTTTCCATTTTCTTCTTTTCTTCATCAGTCTTTACACACTGCTTGCTGTCAAGAATGGTTCCATGTGCCATGGGCAAGATCCCTCTTTTTGAGTCTTGCATTGAGAAGCGTCGTATAACCTTATCAATATATGTACTTTGACTTAAACCTAATAACCGCTTTGATCTATCTCTATAAATCTTTATTCCTAGAATATAAGCGGCTTCACCAAGATCTTTCATTGCGAAACATTTACCCAACCAAGCCTTAACTTCTTTTAGCATAGGGATATTGTTTCCAATGATTAGTATGTCATCTACATACAGAATAAGAAAAGTGATATAGCTCCCACTAGATTTCTTGTAAACACATGGTTCATCTTTGTTTTTAATGAAACCAAACTCTTTGATTTTCTGATCCAAACGGAGATTCCAGCTACGAGATGCTTGCTTTAATCCATAGATGGATTTATTTAGCTTGCACACCTTATTAGGATTCTTTGGATCAACAAAACCTTCAGGTTGAACCATATAGACATCTTCAAGTAAGCGTCCATTAAGGAACGCGGTCTTGACATCCATTTGCCATATCTCATAGTCATAATATGCAGCAATAGCAAGCAGAATTCTAATAGACTTAAGCTTGGCTACTGGCGAAAAGGTTTCCTCATAATCAATTCCTTGAGTTTAAGTGAACCCTTTTGCTACAAGCCTTGCTTTGTAGGTTTGCACATTTCCATCCATGTCGGTCTTCTTCTTGAAGATCCATTTGTTTCCTACAGTCCGACATTTGGTAGGAAGATCAACCAAATCCCAGACCTGGTTATCATACATGGATTGCATCTCTGTATTCATGGCTTCTTGCCATTTCTTGGATTATGAATCCAAGATTGCAGCTTTGTAAGTAGCAGGTTCAGCTTCATCAATTATGAAGATATCGTCATACCTTTCAGGTGCACGACGATCCCTAATACTTCTTCGAACACTTGGTGTTTCTGTTGTTTCTTGAGTCCTTTCAGGCTCAACTTCAACAACTGGATCAGTTACTTTTGGTTCTGACTCAACATTTGATTCAGTTACTTGTGATTCTCGAATTTCTTCAAGATCCACATGGTTTTCTCCAATCCCCCGCGCCAGAAGCTCTTCTTCCAAGAAAGTGCCTCTGCGTTTAGTGAAAACTCTATTTTCAGTGGGGTGGTAGAATAGGTAACCGATCTTTTTGGCGTATCCGACGAAAACCACTTTTTCACCTCTGGGATCTAGTTTATCCGAAGATTCTAGAGTGACATAAGCATCACATCCCTAGACCTTAAGATAGGATACTTTAGGTTTCTTTCCATGCCATATCTCATAAGGCGTTTGGTCAACCTTCTTTGTTGGAGCTATATTCAAAATTCTTGCGGCAGTTTCTAGAGCGTAACTCCAAAAGGAGCGTGGGAGGGTTGTTTGACACATCATAGATCGAATCATATCTAATAGAGTTCGATTTCTCCTCTCAGACACACCATTATGTTGTGGTGTTCCAGGTGGAGTGAGTTGTGAAACTATTCCACAATCCTTTAGATGGTCGATGGACTCCTGACTAAGATATTCACCGCCTCGATCTGATCGAAGCATCTTAATAGTTCTATTTAGCTGATTCTCTACTTCGTTTTGGTATTCCTTGAACTTTTCAAATGTTTCATGTTTATGCTTCATAAGATAAACGTAACCATATCTACTGAAATCATCAGTAAATGTAACAAAGTATCTTTCTCCATGTCTTGACATTGTTCTGAATGGACCACATACATCTGTATGTACAAGTCCTAACAGATCATTAGCTCTTTCTCCAACATTTGAAAAAGGTGCGTTTGTTAACTTTCCACTTAAGCAAGATTCGCATTTCCCAAACGACTCAGAACTCTTTGAATCTAATATTCTTGCGGTTTTGAGTTGTTTAACACGGTCCTCGCTTATGTGACCAAGTCTACAATGCCACATATACATATCATTAAAGTCTAACTTATTACGTTTATTGAGAGATGTTGTATAATAAGTTATTGTCTTGGATTTCTATCTCATAGATTCCATTGTTTGGTTTTGCATTAAAGTAAAATATATCATTAAAATAAGCAGAAATAAATTCACCATTAAAACGATAATTAAAACCTTGTCCATGCAAAACAGAAACCGAAACAATATTTCTAGTCACACTAGGAATAAAATAAACATTGTTCAAAACAAGTTCTAAACCAGAAGGAAGTAAAAGAACATATTCTCCAATCGCCTTCACAGCAACTCTTTGTCCATTGCCAACATGGACCACCAAGTCGCCCTGTTTCAGCTTCTTAATCTTTCTTAGCCCCTGCAAAGCATTACAAATGTGAAAACCACATCCTGTGTCAAACACCCATGTTTTGCCAGAAAAAGAAAAGATTTCAATAACAAATATACCCGAGGACTCTCCTCCTGAAGCCTTGGCTTGCTTCAGTTCAGCCAAATACTTAGGACAGTTTCTCTTCCAGTGCCCAATTTCATTACAATGAAAACATTTGGCATCCTTCTGAGACTTCTTGTTTGCAACAGATTTGCCCTTGCCCTTGCCCTTGCCCTTCCCTTTGCCCTGATGGCCCTTTTTCTTGGTGTTAGGTTTCTTGACCTGACCCTCCTTGATCATCAGCACTGGTGTAGTCTTGCTGGGTATATTCACCTCAGCAGTTTTGAGCATCTGATGCAGCTCTGCAAGTGTCTTCTCCATCCCATTCATATTTTAGTTCATAGTGAACTGATCATACGACTTGGGCAATGAGTTGAGGATAATATCTCCAGCTAACTCATCACTCAAGGGGGATTCCAGACGAGCCAAGTGATCAACATATGCCTTCATTTTTAGCACATGAGCGCTAACTGATGTACCCTCTTGCATACGAGTGCTTATGAGTGATCTCATCACATCAAACCTTTCATGACGAGCCTTCTGTTGGAACATTTCTACCAGGTGCTCATTCATCTCGTATGCCATCATATCCTCCATGGACTTTTGAAGTTCAGGGATCATGGATGCCAGCATCAGACATGAGACTTTCATAGAGTCATCATAATGCTTTGCATAGCTTCTGTATGCAACAGTTTGCTGATTGATGGGTTCATCAGGGAGTGGCGTATCAAGAACGTACATTTTGTTCTCCGCTTTGAGAACAATTTTCAAATTGCAGTGCCAGTCCATGAAGTTGGATTGGTTAAGTTTGTCCTTCTCTAAGATGGACTTGAGAGAGAATTGGGAGGAATTGTTTTCGTTTGACATCTTCAAAATTCAAAATTAATTAATTAGTATTTTATGTTTTAAATATCTTAATATAATTTTATGACCCAAAAACAAAATTTTTAATTAAGACGAGACCCCGATTCATCAAAACACAGTGAACTGTCTAAAGCACTATCCACTGGTATGATTATGTAGGTAAACAACGATTGTTAATTATGTCCACTACACAACTCTCCATTTGGGGTTTTCATTTAAAAGCGAAGTATGTTTAACCCCAACTATGCCCACTTGTCAAACAAGTGATGTTTTGTCCTTTACTATTAACTGTAACACCGGCCTATGTTACACAGGAAACGCGATGATTACCTTCTTTCATGATGGACTCCCAGATGCAGGGTATGGCACTAACATTTGGGTTCGATTTAGAATGAAGTGTTAATTTGTTAAGGGTGGCATAAAACATCAATTTAAAATTTGGGATTTATTTTAATATTTATCAAAAATATTTTGAATAACTCGTAGCATGAGGCGAGTTATACAATGGTTTATAAAATCCAATTTTATTTGATTCGTGATAATAGGAACTCCTTTCCACACTCGACTCGATATAGTTTTAAATACCCAGATTAAACTATGTTGGTCGTTATATCGCGAATAATCTTGTTTTAAATTTTAATAAAACTCTTTTATTAAATTTACTTTTCAGTTTTATAAAACTTGTTTTAATAAAACTGTTGTCTTGATTGTAAAAATTATTTAATTTTGGGTTATCTATATTATTTACGATAAATAAAACACAACCACACAATAATAAATAATTGAATCGAGCCCCTAGTAGGTTGCCCGTTTCGTTTTAGCCAGAAACGAAACGAACTAGTCTAAAGGGTTTCAAAATCTAAAAATTGAAATCTCCCACTTGACCCGCGATCTCTATCTTCATGGTACCTGTTCGCCATTTATCTTTATCTTGATATTTATCTTTATCTTGATCTTGTACTTTTGAGATTACAATAAGATTTGTAATTACAATAAAACAAATCTAATCTAATCCTATCTATTACATCAGATCCATTATCCGCCAAAAATACAAATAAAAAAAATAAAATTATTACATCGGATCCAAATATCCGCAAAATAATACAAACCAAGATAAAATAAAATAATAAAATACAACAAACACAACCATGACAAGGGTCGTAACCTAGGGCTCGATTCACATCACAATCCAAAGACAACCAAAAGTTTTGATCTTTTGTCAAAAAAAAAAAAAAAAAAAAACTTTTGACAAATAAAACATAGATCAAAATTTATATCTTTTACCATCTATACGCGTGTAACCGTGGCTCTGATACCACTGTTGGGAATCAGTGGTTCAAAATAGCGGAAGCGGTTTATATATAAAACTCATAGTTAAATTTATTAACCCGGTTAATAAATATTCCCAATCAGGATGAAGATTACACACGTATAAACAAATAAATAAACAACCATAGAGAGTTTAGTAATCAACCTTTGACGACTACACCGGGATTGTAACACGCGGGTTACAACGAATCCTCGCTAGTAGGAAGTTCACGCAACCAAGCACTTGATACCCATAGGTCAAACCAACTAAGAGCTTGGTTTCCTTCTTTTTTATTGGTGGCAAAAGCACTGGATGTGAATGATCTATTTTAGCTTCATACTTCTCTTCTATTGTTGGCATGTGCTTATAAAAGAATTTCTATCGTTTCCAACAAGTGGCCAACATCATCATATAATGGGCAATTATTTCCAACAAGTGGCCAACATCATCATATAATGGGCAATTATTTCCAACAAGTGGCCAACATCATCATATAATGGGCAATTATCTTCTAGTGGACAATTATGATCGGGCATTTTCAATCTTTTAGAATTGCCTTCACATGAAGCCAAAATGATTTGTTTGAGTTATAATATAACACTTATCAAATTGTCTAATATTTGATACATGATATTTATAAAACTCAAACTTACACCAAACTCCTTGAGATTATACTCTTATAACTTTCTCAATAATAATCTAATTAATATTAAGTCTCTCGAGTTCAAATATTATTATTTCAGAAATAATAACACACCTATTTGTGAACATATACGATTCGTGTACCAAGGTGTAACTCTTTGGATCGTACCGAGTTGGTTACGTTGACTTTTAAACCATAGAAATCATTTTGGCACTTTTGGCTATTAAGGAACTTGATTTGGTTTAATAGGTGAAATATTTGTCTATTAAGTTTATAAATTATATCATTCAAACTTTTCATAATGGAAGACAACTATCCATGTTTTGCACCTTGCCGATTCCTGGTTAAAATTTCCTTAGTTTATGCGACACACGTGCTCCCATGGAGCACCTGAATTCGAGCCACGAGACGATCCTGAACTTCTGTTCAGCCGACAAACAATCAATCAGGAAGGAGAATCAGGTAACACAAGTAGATACCAAGTTTTTGAAAATCCTTACTTTGAAACCGAAACAGAAACAGAGTCTGATTCCTTAGAAATCTCTGGCTCTTCAAGTCCGCCACCCTATTTCGAAATGGCTAATAATCAAACCGTACACCCTAAACCCTAAACCCTAAGCCCTAAACCCTACACCCTACACCATACACCCTAAACCCTACACCCTAAACCCTAAACCCTAAACCCTAAACCCTAAGGTTACTTGTGTTAGTTACGTCTTATTCGCTGTCAAGGCGTTAATTATGTCTTAAGCACTATGTAGTTGTAATTAGTAGAACTAATTACGTTGTTAGCGTGGTGATTTATGGTTCCAGTATGAAGATTTAGTTAAGTGATTTTTGGGCCTTAAGTACTACGAGTTAGCAGTACTGGACTGTAACAGTATTGGGCTTAGTCGTTATTGGGCCTGATGTATGTTGGGCCTTTAGTACTGCGGGTTAGCAGTATTGGACTTATACAGTGTTAGTCTTAGTGGTTATTGGACTTTAACAATACTGGACTTGTACAGTATTGGGCCTTAACAGTACTGGGCTTTAACAATACTAGATTTTAATAGTGTTGTATTAGTTTACCTAGGTTTGTCGTTTAGCTCAGTTAGTTGTGATTAGTGTATTAACTTAAGCGTTAGCGTAATTAGCGAAGCGTCATTAGGGTTCTTAGCTATTGCCTTAAGTACTATGTTAAGGGTTAACTGTTTGATTAACGATAACTAGCGAAGCGTTGTTAGGGTTAACGACGTCGTTAAGTGTTAACTGTATAGTTAATTGTTATGAGCAAAGCGATTAGGGTTCTAACTATGTCCTAATTACGTTCTTAAGGGTTTCGTATCTGGTTAGTTGTTTAGTTAACGGTTTCATTAGGGTTTTTAACTATGTCATTAGTGATGTCCTTAAGGGTTAAGTATGTTCTTAAGGGTTAATCATATCGTTAATGGTGATTAACGACGTCGTTAAGGGTTAAGTATTTGATTAGTGAAGCGTCATTATTGTTAACATCATATATAATATCTTTATTAAAGATGGCCCCGCAGGGGGTCTGTCTTAATATACTTAGAAGCTGAAAGCGTATTAAGTAATTGATTAGCGAAGTGTTATTAATGGTATTAATGCTTTAGTATGTTATTAAGGTTCTTAATCTCAAAGTAATTACGTGTTAATTGCGTGTTAGCTATGTTAATCATTGATTAACGTGGTGATTAATGTGTAGTTAGTTATGTTAATCATGACTAAGATCGTGATTAAGTTGTTAATTACGTTGTAATTAAGTTAATCTTAGATTAACTGGGTTGTTAGTCCTTAACTAATTAAGTTATTCAACCTGGATAAAGTCTATGAAATCCCTACAGCTCCATGGGTATGTCCATTTCCTTTATCAAGCTTCACTAATGTATCAGAAGACCTGCAAGAATGGGCAGATTCATACTTTGGTGTACAATCTGCTACGCGGCCGGTCAGACCAAAGTCAGTAATCATAGAAGGTAATTCCAGGACAGGCAAAACAATGTGGGCAAGATCTTTGGGAAGACATAACTACATATGTGGTCATATGGACCGCAACAAAAAAGTCTTCTCAAACACCGCTGACTACAACATCATCAATGACACACCACCACAATACTTCAAGCACTGGAAAGAGTTTATTGGAGCTCAACGAAATTGGCAGTCTAACTGCAAATACGGCAAGCCAAGTCTTGTCAAAGGAGGCATACCAACAATCATACTATGCAACCCAGGACTTGGTTTTTCATACTGGGATCACTTAAACAAACCAGACATGCTGGGTTTGAAAGAATGGACTCTTAATAACGGTGTGTTCATCTTCCTCAACGAACCGTTATACAACACCAACAACAAGTCTGTGACGCCATTAGCTTAATTAATTATTGTTGTAGTTAATTATCTTTATTAATTCCATGATTTTGTACCAAAAGAAACTATGACTTCAATGTTGTAATGTTATTTTATCAATAAATTATGTTTGATTGATTTTTAACTTCGTTATATCAACAATTTGTAACAGATAACATAGAAATGCCAAATATAAAAATATATTACAAACCACAATACAAGATTAACAAAACCATAGACTTTATTAATGACCAACAGTACATTTCGTTACAGATTTCCTACTCTAATGCACCAGAACCGTCGACAACCGCCTGAATAACTTCAGGCATTGGCTCAACTTCGTTAATCACCTATTCGCCAACCGGCTGACCAGCAGCATTAAGTGACTCGAACAACACATCAGCTTCGGCCTATAGAGCCTCAACCCACTCCAAAAAAACTGGAGTGCCAGCATTGAAATACAAAATACTAAAATTACGAAGCACAACGGCAGGGGCAAGCAAAGGCTGCTCGTTAAGGGGCATCGACTCTCCTAGATTGAACTCCATAATGTTGGCATATAAATGGAAATATGGATACAAATTTATAGACTACCAAAAATAGATACTACATATCACATGGCCAAAAAACAACTACTATATTTGCTCGTTCAATTTTGATTGAAAGATGGACTTGACTAGCACAAGGCTAGTAAACTATACATGATTTTCATTAATGAATTAATGATAATAGAAAACTAACTAAAATAATTATAAACTTTTAAAACTAATTAGTTTGACTAATTAAAAAAACCCGGCTAAAACTCTTATGGCTTAGTGATACAATTAAGGCTTAATGCAACAGTAAATGGACACGTGGCATGTTCTCGGTCACACAAAAGCCGCCCTGCGGGCCTCGGGCTGCCAGTAATATTATAAGAGTGTAGCAGCCCGGAAACACTACCCCTCGTCTATATAAGAGCATCTATATAACCCAATAATAGGATATAAAGTTTTTGAGAATTGGGTTCATTCCCAAAATCCTCTCTAGAAGCCGGAGCTCTGCCCGATCTCCGCCATGAGAGCACAAGAAACACCACGAAATTTTTTTGTCAATGCCAAGAACTACTTCATCACGTACCCACAATGTTACATATCCAAAGAAGATTGTCTGGAACAACTCAAAGTTCTACCGATTCCTTCAGCGATCAAGTATATCTGCAGAGAAATGCACGAAGATGGCAAACCTCATCTACATGTTATGATGCAGATGGAAAAGAAGTTCAAATGTAAAAATCCAAGATTCTTTGACATCAATCACCCAAATACATCTGAAGTTTGTCATCCAAACATACAGTCTGCTAAATCCAGTTTCTTCGTCCGAAGATATATGCAGAAAGAAGGTGATGTAATCGACTTGGGGATGTTCCAGAAACATGGAACATCTACCAGAAATCAGAACTTAGATCCTAACACCACATACGGAAGAGCACTGGCGTGCAACACTAAAGACGAGGCATTGCAGGTTATTAGAGATGAACAACCAAGAGACTTTCTGTTACAGCATCACAACATCAACTTCAACCTGGATAGAGTCTACGAAATCCCTACAGCTCCATGGGCATGTCCATTTCCTTTATCAAGCTTCACTAATGTACCAGAAGACCTGCAAAAATGGGCAGATTCATACTTTGGTGTACAAGCCGTTGCGCGGCCGGTCAGACCAAAATCAGTAATCATAGAATGTAATTCCAGGACAGGCAAAACAACGTGGGCAAGATCTTTGGGAAGACATAACTACATATGTGGTCATATGGACCGCAACAAAAAAGTCTTCTCAAACATCGCTGACTACAACATCATCGATGACATACCACCACAATACTTCAAGCACTGGAAAGAGTTTATTAGAGCTCAACGAAATTGGCAATCTAACTGCAAATTCGGCAACCCAAGTCTTGTCAAATGAGGCATACCAACAATCATACTATGCAACCCAGGACTGGGTTTTTCATACTGGGATCACTTAAACAAACTAGACATGCTGGGTTTGAAAGAATGGACTCTTAATAACGTTGTGTTCATCTTCCTCAACGAACCATTATACAACACCAACAACGAGTCTGTGACGCCATTAGCTTAATTAATTATTGTTGTAGTTAATTATCTTTATTAATTCCATGATTTTGTACCAAAAGAAGCTATGACTTCAATGTTGTAATGTTATTGTATCAATAAATTACGTTTGATTGATTTTTAACTTCGTTATATCAACAATTTCTAACAGATAACATAGAAATACCAAATATAAAAAATATATTACAAACCACAAAACAAGATTAACAAAACCATAGACTTTATTAATGACCAACATTATATTTCGTTATAAATTCCTACTCTAATGCACCAGAACCGTCGATAACCGCCTGAATAACTTCAGGCATTGGCTCAGCTTCGTTAATCACCACTTCGCCAACCGGCTGGCCAGCAGCATTAAGTGACTCGAACAACGCATCAGCTTCGGCCTGCAGAGCCTCAACCCACTCCAAAAAAACTGGAGTGCCAGCATTGAAATACAAAATACTAAAATTACGAAGCACAACGGCAGGGGCAAGCAAAGGCTGCTCGTTAAGGGGCATCGGCTCTCCTAGATTGAACTCCATAATGTTGGCATATAAATGGAAATATGGATACATATTTTTAGACTACCAAAAATAGATACTACATATCACATGGCCAAAAAAACAACTACTATATTTGCTCGTTCAATTTTGATGGAAAGATGGACATGACTAGCACATGGCTAGTAAACTATACATGATTTTCATTAATGAATTAATGATAATAGAAAACTAACTAAAATAATTATAAACTTTTAAAACTAATTAGTTTCACGAATTAAAAAAATCCGGCTAAACCGGTTTTCCTTATCGTCTGCCGGTAACAGATAATTTCAAATTATCCCGCCCATCACTGTAGCCTAAGACTTGGGCCGACACACTGACTCTTAATGGAACAGGAAAGTTCTCAGCCACACAAAAGCCGCCCTGCAGGCCCCGGGCTGCCAGTAATATTATAAGAGTGTGGCACCCGGAAACACTACCCCTCGTCTATATAAGAGCATCTATATAACCCAATAATAGGATATAAAGTTTTTGAGAATTGGGTTCACTTCCAAAAATCCTCTCTCGAGGCGAAGCCATGGCGAATCGCCATTAGAGTTTAGATCGAAGCTCTGCTCATAACTACACATTAGTTACAGTTGATTACGATCACATTAACAACAAATCTTCTAAAGAAAAGGTATTTTAAATTTCATTATCAATTCTACATTAAAATATACATGTGGTTACAAGAGAATCATTTCTATGCAATACATCAAATCATCTTTTTTGCAAATGGACGAATACCCGCTAACATTTATCAAATTTCAAATGCAGATACAGTGGTTCCCTCCAAAAGCTGAGAATCTGGTCTATATAAGGATACAAGCATAGGAATAAGCATTCACAACAATCAACATGCCTTCTTCTTCAGTTCAAAACTCATCACCTGAAGCACCTGCTCAGAAAGCCATCCGCAACTTGGCTAAGAAGCGGAACTCCAACAGAACTCGCCGAACGCAGATCAAACTAAAGTGTGGTTGTTCGGTTTACATAACCAAACCCTGCGGTTTTGAAGGCCACGGATTTACGCACAGGCAAGTTAATTACTTCACAGCAAGCCCAAAATGGAGTTTACTTCTCCGAGATATCCAATCCTCTCTACTTCAAGGTAAAGAAGCACCTGCAACGTCAGTGTATGATGGAAACGGACTACATCGAGCTGCAGATACGGTTCAACAGCAATCTGAGAAAGCAGCTGGATCTTCACAAGGCATACCTGAACTTCAAAATATGGACAAAGCTGACTCCATCAACAACTGGCTTTCTGAACCGATGCAAGTTCCACTTCATGAAGTTCTTGGACAACCTGGGAATAATTAGCTTGAACACTTGTATTATGGCATTTGATTACTTTGTATCAAAATATCCTAATCAGTTTGTAGAAGTACAAGAACATCAAGAGATTAAGTTTAATCTCTATTAATGAAAATGTGTTGTTGAACAATTGCGTTGTTTTGATTAATTAGCGACTAATGACCAAAAACCAATGCAGAACTGTAAAAAAAATGACAGGCCAAAATGTAGCAGTCCAAAACTGAATAAGTCCATTACTGTACAAGTCCAGTTGTGAATAAGTCCAACACTGTATAAGTCCAACACTGTACAAGTCCAGTTGTGTTAAAAACCCATGCGGGGCCATATTTCTGAAGAGGTTCAAACTGTATAAGTCTAGATGTGATACTTAAAAAATACACTAATTATTATATTAACCAATGCATCACTATTAAAACTACCACATATAACCGTCTTATATTAATCTAGTTTAAAAAAACAATTAACGACGAAACACTATAACTATATATGTAAGTTTTTATAAAAAAACTTACATATAATGTATATAATAATTACTTACCAATACTAGTAAAAATACCACATGGATTAAAATAAGTCTCTTGACAAGACTTCTAAAAATACTACCCATAAGTATGTACTTAGACATGACTACTAAAAATATTGGCCATACTAGCCATGTTATGATATGACTAATTCACTTTGTGAATTCAATTGAACGAGATATTTCAAGGATTAAGAACCTTCTAAAGTAGTATCTTGTTTGTAATGAATCTTGATTAATTAACTAACTCGTTAATTAATTAAATAACCCACTTCATAAGCAATTCCTTAATTACAGCCAAACAACAAAGACATAATTAATTACTAATTAATTATTGTCACATTAATAAAAAACCAATACAGAAAAATTAATTAAGGACTAATTAATTACTACAAAGGTAAAAATTAATTACTCAAGGCATACTCCAACAGTAATCTGGTGTTGACTGGTCAAACAAAACCACTGTCGCTTAAACCTCAGGGGAGCGTATATTCACTGTCGACTACGGCTTAGTGAAAATTCGTTAAGGCTTAGTGAAAAAGCTCTAAGGCTTAGTGCACACTAATCGAGAATTCAAATTTTAATTATCCCGCGCCATCACTGTAGTCTAAGGCTTAGTGCAAAATCGTTAAGGCTTAGTGAAAAAGTGCTAAGGCCTAGTCAAAAAGTGCTAAGCCTTAGTGAAAAAACGGTAAGGCTTAGTGAAAATTCTAGAACCTTCGGCTCAGGGCTTAGTGCAAAAGCACTAAGGCTTAGTGAAAAAAACTAAGGCCAGTGTCGACACACTAACGCTTAGTGTTGAAACACCCTAACACGTAATAACTTAAAAACGACGCAGCGGAAAAAAAAGAGCCTTAAAAAAATTATTTTCTTGACAATCATAAACCATTCGAATCAACTTGATTTAAATCTTTTACATTATTCATACCTAATCAAGAAAATTACATTACAAATGGTTTCCAACATGTGATCACATCCCCATACAATCCTTGATCTTGACTCGACCCTCGATCACTAGTCCGCCATGAATATCCGACTAACCTGCGGTCACCCGACACGTTAATAATTGGCGACATCATATTCATTAGTATAAAGACATAAAAATATACATAACCACTTAGCAATCTATCATTTTATACAACTCCGATATAATATTCTTTTGAGTTCATTCTTTACACCAAGCGTCCAATCTTTGTAAGCCCAATACTTACGTATCTGCATTCCTGTTCCATTCTCAAGGCACACCATTAGAAACGTGACTATTCAAACATGTTAGAGCTATATATATACATATATATAAGATCATTTCTTTCATGCACAACAAATCCTACTTCATGGATAAGTACCTACACACGTATGTTCACACACATTTCATACCTACATACATACATGCATACATAAACACGTCTATATGTACATGCTTACATACTTACATATAGTTATACAATGCATCTAACATAGTTAGATAGCCTTCACACAAGTTTGGAGTTGAAGAATGCGAAAAATAAGAAAGAACCAGCGATTGGCGCAAGAAGAAACCCATCTGGCGCAACCTTGTGCCAGTTCTGGCACAATACATAAGACATCAGTCAGGGGCGCAGCCTTGTGCCAGGGGGCGCAACCTTGCGCCTGGTTCAGACCTGCAACTTTCAGCTTAACGAATTTTTACCACTTTGGTCATAACTTTCTCATTTCTTGTCCGTTTTACGATCCATTTCTTCCTACATGATCGTAAATTAATATTCTATCATGTGAACTTGAAATCCAACATCCGGGTTAAGGAAATTCTTAACTTATACTTTTTCGGCTTATTATTCATTTACGAATTATTGACCCGTTCATACATTTATCAACATAACATGTTTATTTGACCTTAATTTCATACAAACCTTATAATTTCAAGGTCGTCTATCATATAAGGTTCAATTCCCGGATTCCTTACATCTTCATAACCCATTTTTGCTCAAAAGCTTATTTTGACCCGTTAAGGGTATTTACGCGTTTTTAAGGTCTTTGACTTACAAAAATCATACTCCTCACTCACACACTGGTCCAAAGCGTTCACTTAATCAATTAACTTGTTTCTAAACAACTTTTAAAATCATTTGCCCGATATGCCTATCAAGGGCATTTTGGTCAACTTTATTCCGTCCTTTACGACAAAGGACTTCATTACACATTTTACAATTCCCATGATTTAACTACAACTCTTATCGCACATACCTGGCTCGGATCAAGGCTATGACCCGCTTTAATACTTCATCCTCTAACTTGCTATATAATAGCAACGCAAACCCTTTCGCTATACATTTTGTGAATTCATAATACTTGACAAAACAATTCATTAATTGATAACGCCAAATGGTGACATCTCCACCATTTGACCCGTTAAATCTAAATGTCCACTTTACCCTTGTGGGGTTTTAATTATTCATTATCCTATCCATGTAACTTATTTCTTCGTTAACTTGTAACCAGAATTACCATAATACCCTTTTCACCCTTTAAAAACATCAACCTTAATTTCTTATTGTAGGATCGTTTTCTGACCCAAACGAGTCGTTTAGAAGAGTTTTTGCTCAATACGAGAGGCGGAAACAAACGTATCGAGGTAATTCAGCTTGCAATACACTTTAAACTGTCTTTTGATTGATTTGACAAAGATTTACAGCGAGTAGACACTTCGGCAGCAGTTCGGTACTGAAACCGGAAAGTTGGAACTCTTCAAACGAAATCACAAGGCACCTATTTATAGGCTAGCTAATTTCGCACAGAATGGCTCATGCGAAATTACTTTCACATGAAATTACTATTTCGTGCGAAATTACCAAGTAATTTCGTACGAAATAACCAGTTTGTCATTTCATGCGAAATTAACTTCTAACCTATATTTGACAGTTTTCTCGTACTACGTGCCCTGATCTATCTAATACAATACAAGACTTGATACAAGACGAAGTCGACAGACATATGCACCAACAGACTCCCCCTTGGATGTTGACGAAGTCTTCGGCGTCGAGTCTTCAATCTTCAGTCTTTATCAGTCTTCTTGACTTCTCCCGAAATATCTAACAATGTAAAACATCCTCAATCTTTCTCTTTTCTTCTTTTTCAGGATCTCGACCTGGCTATATCTTCCCTTGATCAAATCTCTTGATTCCTTAAATTCATCAGCATCCTCAGATTCATGATCCGAACCTTGCTCTATACAACTTCAGACTCCCCCTTAAATTGTGCTTGGGATCGCAGTCTGGCTTCCACAGGTTCAAGATCGAGACTTGGCTCACATCCTGCTCAGGATCGAAATCTGGCTTACCTGCACAATCTCTACCTCACAATAAATTTCACAAATTTAAAATTTAATAAATTTAGGTTCTTTGTTTACCACTTGTAGAAACTAATTTCAAAAAATGCTTTAAAAACTCTTTCAGGAATCAATCAATCAACAAATGATTTTACAATTTTAATCTCTGATGAACCACTTGTATGAATAGAATGATTTATCATTTAAAAACTTCTAATGACCACTTGTAGACAAACATTCAAATTTTTTCTCAGTTTAAACAGACTCTCCCAAACCTGTTCATCATGTTTAGCACTTGGAATTTTGAAAATCAGCTCATCAATATCAGTTGTCAAAAATCTTTTTGAATTTTCAAAATATTATGCTAAAACACACTAAAATCTTTTTGGATTTTTGATTTTAACGAAAAGCAGTAAAGAAATATTTACAGACAATATTTTTGTGAGTTTGTGTAAGAGGATCATATCAGTTTATGAGACAAATCACTAACACCATTAAGCTTTAAACATTTTAAGTTCTAAACGATTCACTTAGATTGTCAGTATACTGATCCACTTAAATTTTCACACAAAGTTCAACTGTTTCGAGATACGAGATTAATGTTTTAGAGACTTAAACTTATACCCGTGTCCCACCTCAGAATATACTCCCGTATCCAGATCCCAATATTCAGTCTTACAGGTGAGTATACCTAGATGATATCTGTAAAGGGTTAAATGCGAGGGCCATGAGAGCTCAGGCTATTGCTTTCGCAAAATCAGAGAGATGATAGCTTCGACTTTTGGTGTGTTCCCTTTAGAGAATCTTTTCTTCAACAGCACATGATTAGCATTTTGCAATGTTTCATCATTTTTTATGCTGAGGGCGGTGCTATATTTCAAGCAAGCAGAAAGTATTATACGTGGACTAGGCCATTGCTTCCGCAAAATCAGAAGTCCCGGGATAATACCCCAGATATCACTAAGCATAAAGACCTAGTATCTCAGAAAGAGGGACCTTTCAAACAAGATTTCGGGGGTTACCCATATATCCGAGAGACCGTTTATCACATTTTGACTTTCCAATTCTTTAGCATGCTGTGATCGTCTACTGATGTACTATCATTTCCTCTTTTTCACAACAAAACTCATTTTTCATTTTATCATGTTTTTTGATTTTTCAAATTTTCTAATGTTTTTGGATTTTCTGAACTTCTTACTCCCCCTAAAATTCAAAAACATTTAAAGAAATTTGAAAACAAACTGTACAAATAAAGTGACAACTGTTGTGAATTGCTTCAATTCGCCATCCACTTGGCATAAACAATCAGAACTCCCCCTGACAACAATCAATTTTCCCATTATGATTTCAAAACACTTAAGTTTGTTTTAATCAAATGGTTTTTCCGGAAAATAAGTTTTGCTGATTTCATAAAACCTCTTGTAGGTTAGGGGATCAATTCATCACCTTGTTCTTTCATCTTCAACCTTTTGAAAAATATAACAATTTTAAGTTCAAACAACAAATACCACTTTGTAGAAAATCAAGTACAACTTAATGTCCCTGATTTACCACTTGTAGATCGAAATATCACCAACGTGAATTTCTCAAGAAGGATGCCGATTCCTGCTCCACGATTACCAACTTGGGAGGCAAGTCCTGGTTTTCAATCATAATAAGTTCCATCCCAGTCACAAACCTGGGATGACCCATCTTTACCTGGTTTCTTCGTTTTCTTCTCATAAAATTCCTTTACCCCTTTGACCTTCCCGTCAACCATTTTTCCAAAAATATTTTGAACTGTGGGGTTAAAAGCTTTTTCAATATCAAATTCTTTCTTTTCAGAGAAAAATTGATTTAAAATCTCAATTTTACCAACTTTTTGTTTAAAATTCTCAGCCCTCAATGGTGGAAAATTGACATCATCCATTGGCGGAACTGATGTTTCCAATTTTAACTCAACACGTGGCTCTTCTGACTTTATGGAATCAGATTCATCGCCTGAAAATAACTCCTCTGATTTTGATGAATCAGAATCATTGCTAGAACTATCATCAGATTTCTTAACAACCCACTTGTGGTTGTCAAGATTTGCTTTTCTCTTGTAAAATCTTTTTGAATATTCACCAACCTCAAAATTCGAATTTTTGAAAACTTTGAATTGTTTAGTTGGTGGTTCATTCTTAACCATCTTTTCTTTCATTTTAAGAGAAACTCCCTGTTTTGGTTGGATTGCCTTTGGACAATTCCTGGCAATATGACCAATTGTTTTGCATTGAAAACAAGTTCTCGTTTCCTTTTTCTGAGCAACTTCCTTCTTCATTTCATCTTGCTTCTTTGCAAGGAATTCTTTGTTTGTCTGCTTTCTGAACAAATTCTCTTTTTCTTCTTCAGATGATGTTCCTGAAACAAAAACAGTTTTTGTTTTATAAGTTTTTTCATTTTTATGATTTTTTGGTGGAACAAAACCAAGACCTTTCCTTTTGAAATTACCGTTATGGTTTGGTTTCTTTTGAAAACCAGAACCAGAACTGTAACCTTTTTTCTTGTTTAATCTCTGTTGATCTCTTGAGGTGTACTTTTTAGGTTTTTCAGCAATATTTACATTTTTTTATTTCAGAAATATTAATTTCGGTTAGTTTGAAAACCTTTTTGATCAATTCAATTTTGACACCTCTTATTGGAAATTCTTCATTAGAATATAATTTGTCAGAATCATTCAAAGTATAAGCCACTTTGAATGTTTTGTCATTCAAATTAGATTTTGATAGCAGAAATTCTTTATTATAAACCCGTTTGTCCTTTTTGACTGTTGACTTTGACTTGTCAGTCTTTGACTCTGAGTTTGACTCCGACTTTGACTCCTCGGTTTCATCGTTATCCAACACCTGATCGACCACTTTCTTTATTAATTCGGACTCATGATCAGTGTCAGACGATGTGAAAGTGACATCGATGTTGTCTGGCAAATTTTCTGAAGACTCAGACTCCCACTGTAAGTTGGTTGCCTTTTTAACTCTTTCTGAATTTGGATTTCGTGGAGAATATCCATTTTCAAGCGGGGGTGGACACTTGTTGTAACTGGCACTATTTTTCTTACCAGAATCTTTCATTTCAGTATCCTTCTTTTCAGAGCTCTTGTCTTCAGATACTTCCTCTTCATCAAATGCCTTCATGCCTTCAACGGTTGGATAAATCCTGTCAATAACATAAGAAGTATATGAGTAACTTTTTAACAACCTATTAACTCTTTCTGTTTCAATCCTCTGGGTTTCCAGTTTCTGTTCCAGTACAGCACACTTCTCAATGTAATTGTTAACAACTTTTTGCTTTGTCATGAAAGCTCCTTGAAGTGTTTTCATGGCTGTTGCTTGTTCACTACTTGTTTGATTGTACTGATTCATTGCTTTGTTCAGAACATCATATGATTCTTTCAATCTGTTCATGTTATGAATCAAAGTACTGTTTTGCTTCTTCACTGCTTCACAATTTTCACATTTCACAGGAATCTTTTGTGCATCAGCTTCTGTATCAACTTTAAAAACTGGAACTTCTTTTACTTTTCTTTTGATCACAGGAACTTCTTCATCATCACTATTGACTTGTTTCTTAGCTTTCTTCTTTTTCTTTTTAGCTTTTTCATCATCACTGTCTCTCTCTTCCATCAACTTTAAGTGCTCTTCCATTCTTCTTGCATAATAATCATCATCATTATCACTGTCTTCAGCAACTCGAGCAACAAAAGCTTTGTGATTTAGAGTTTTGTTAGGATCATAGTCATCCCAATTGAAATTTTTCCAGCTAAAACCTTCTGGTAGTCTTTCATCATCTTGATCTATCAGACATGCTTTGCTGTCAGCTGAAATATATTTATCCCAACTGGATCCTTTTGTTGACTTTTTATTATCTTGATTCACCATACAAGCTCTCTTTGATGATTCTTCAATCTCCTTCCTGGCATGAGCAGTTTGTGGTTGTTGTTGATGTGGTTGTTGAGCAACTTGATGATAAATTGCTTTCCGATAGTAATCATTGTTGTTGAACGGATTTTGAGCTCCACTTGCTTCGCGATTTGTGCACTCTCTCTTGAAGTGTCCTTTTTCCCTGCAACGAAAACAAGTAACTTTAGATTTATCAAAACCTAAAGTAGAAACATTTGCATCACGGAAATCATCTCTTCCCGTAATTTGTTTAAACTTTTCAGCTTTTCTCAAAACACTAGCCAAACACCACTTTATATCCATCAATTCCATCTCCTCAGCATCAATCTGATCGTAATCCTCTTTTGTCAACATTGGATTCCCGATCCTTCCTGCCACTAAACTCCCATATGACTCTAACACAGTCCCTAACAAAGACATGTGACTTTTTGCAACTTCTTCCGAGAAATTCTGATCATTTTCAAGGTTTAATACAATGTTGCATTGTAACATCTTGCCATTCTTGGTTGCAGAAATATTTGGATCAAATGATGGATATGAAGAAAAACTCGTTTTGCTGTTTGATCCTTTAGATGACCCTCCGGATGAACTTTTAGCATTAAAGGCAGTTTCAACCTTTGGTGACATGTTGGTCTTGTCACTGATACCTCCTTTGTAATAAAGACCGATATCTTGCTCACCATCAAAATCCTTCATTCTTGAGATCATCCTCTGTTCCATCTCTTGAGCTTCAAGCTTTTCAATGAACTTGCTCAGTGTCAGATTCCCAAAATCTTTCTTATTTCTCAGCATCATAAGATATGTGCCCCAAGTTTCATGTGGCAAAGCATCGGCCAACTTCTCAATTAATTCTTCATTGTCCTTTGTGATGCTCACCCTCTTCATGTTAACTATCAAATTGCAATATCTTTCGATGATCTGCTTAGTACTTTCAGTTCTCAAACCACGAAATAGATCAAATTCTTTCTTCAAAAGTGATTTCTTGTTTTTAATCATTTCTTTACTTCCAACAAATTTTGATTTTAAAGCTTTCCAAATTGAATAAGCAGTTCCATTGTGTTGCAATAAAACCAAGATATCTTCCTTAACAGCTTGCTGCAATAAACTCGTCATCATCTTTTCATTTTTATATTTCTTTTTATCTTCAGCACTAAGATCTTTAATTGCAATCACCTCCTCATCATCAGTCATTGGTCTAACATATTTCGTCTCAACACATTCCCAAGCATCCAAATAATTTGCTTGAACCCAATTCTCAAACCGTTCTTCCCATCCTTTATACTCCTCGATATTCATAAGTTTTGGCGGTTTTTGCATAGTTCCCGTTTCATTTTCTAACATTGTGATCTGAACAATACTTATCGGAGTAGCAAAGGCGTTGTAAAACTCTTCTTCCATGATTCGGTTTCAAAATTTCACAAACTTATTTTTCAAACGAAATACACTTCCAAGCGAAATGACTATTGGTGCGAAATAACCCTGTTCAAACGAAATACTGATTTGGTGCGAAATACACTGGTTTCAAGCGAAATAAGTAATTTCATACGAAATAGCTGATTCTTCAAGCGAAATTACGTGATTTCGTACGAAATAGGTAATTTCGTATGAAATGAAGTACCCTTTTCAAACGGAATTACACTCTGGTGCGAAATAAGGCTATTTCGTGCGAAATTAGAACCTTATTTCATGCGAAATACTGCTGATGTCATCATCTCGAGCTGTTTTTGTCAAAATTGAACAGGTTTTAAGCTGATTTTAGGTCCAATTCTTTCAAGGCTTTGTTAAAACACAGTTTCGCATATAATGTGTGAAATTCAAAGCATTTTGATCGTGAAAACTTGTTAATTTTGAAAAAGAAGGTGTAGAAATCAGATTTTGCAGCTGAATTGGTATGAACTCTTCCACCTGAGCTCTGATACCACTTGTAGGATCGTTTTTTGACCCAAACGAGTCGTTCAGAAGAGTTTTTGCTCAATACGAGAGGCAAAAACAAACGTATCGAGGTAATTCAGCTGGCAATACACTTTAAACTGTCTTTTGATTGATTTGACAAAGATTTACAGCGAGTAGACACTTTGGCAGCAGTTCGGTACTGAAACCGGAAAGTTGGAACTCTTCAAACGAAATCACAAGGCACCTATTTATAGGCTAGCTAATTTCGCACGGAATGGCTCATGCGAAATTACTTTCACACGAAATTACTATTTCGTGCGAAATTACCAAGTAATTTCGTACGAAATAACCAGTTTGTCATTTCATGCAAAATTAACTTCTAACCTATATTTGACAGTTTTCTCGTACTACGTGCCCTGATCTATCTAATACAATACAAGACTCGATACAAGACGAAGTCGACAGACATATGCACCAACATTATCATACCCACATATTCTGACCCGTATCAAATACTTGTCGGAACATCATACTTCACATATTTACTTACCATGTTCGTATTCAATGCAATGAATAGATATTCTACAAAAAGGGGAGTAAGCTTTACTTACCTCACATCCAAATATGCTTCCCGTGCGTATAAGTCCCGTTTGACCCGCTTCTTTCCCAAGCTTCCTTGCCGCTTACCAAGCATCAACTATCATATATCGTTCTTATGATAGTTAGTTTATTCATCATTCGTCACAACCCTTTCATCACATGGATCTTATATGGAATTTATCATTCAACCTTATAACATGCTAATCTATCATTTCTTATCCGATTTCTTTAAACATTCACACACATGTATGATTTCAAACATCATTAACATAAGTAAATCATTATTTTCATCACATTATCTAAAACCCACTTCATAACTACTTTGTTAATCACTTACAAGTGATCTAGTCTCAATTACCTCATAATTTCATCATACCTTTGGTGAGTATACTACCTCCTAAGCATAGTGTACAACTAATTCATGTGCATTCTTCTAATCTCACACATAATTCAACAAATCCTCCTACTAATTAACATGTATCATCCACACATAAACATTCAAACATATTATCATCATATTTCTTTCAATTCCTCTAACAAGAATCCATATTACTCACATAATACATCAACATTCAACAAGAATTAGACATGGATGATGATTCAAGTCATCATTCTCACCATAACTAATGGGTTTCACCTCTAAGCATCATATTAACCTAAATCATGCATAACCCATGTTCTATATGATGATTCTAACATATCCTCATACTCAATTTCATACCAATTCACGATTTACAACATAACCCACTTCGTGCATAATCACCAATCTAACTTTTAAGACATACCTTACGATCCCCTTGTGAAGGTGATCATTAATCCATGTTCCTTCTTGAATTTGAGCTACAGTTAACCCTTCAATTTGGTGATCTTCATAATTAGGGTTTGTGAGCTTTCATGGAGCTCCTGGCTCTTTCTCGAACACACATACGTGTGTGTGTGTTTGTGTGTGTATTTTATAATTAAATTCATCTTTCATTTTACCCCACTTTAGTCCCTCAAGTTGCCACTAATTATATTTGGTACAACCTTCATCCTCTAATTGTTTCTACCATACTCTTAACTTTGTTAAATAACCTAGTCATTTATTTCTTGATGTACCATATCAGAACATTTAACGATTATAAACATTCGGGTTTTGGGGTGTTACAAGTCTACCCCCCTTAAATAAGGTTTCGTCCCCGAAACCTTTCTCACTTCCATTTACACATACACATATCTATGTTTGACTTTATGGTCACATCATAATTGTAACTAATCATCCTATCTCATTTCATAATTATTTATACAATTGACTTCTTCCTAACAAGTCTATACTTTCCATGCCATACTTCCACGTAACCTTCTCATTTCCTTGACCGTTTAGTAACAGTTCAATGTACATATTCATTCAAACTTATAATAATGCTTACTTTCATATGATCCATTTATAACAATTCTAATACCTTCATCTCATACTTTAAGATCACATTCTACACATATATTACATAACATTTAATTTTGTTTCGTTATCGCAACGAAGTTAGTATTTCATAGTCATGCATTCGTGCTTAACTCCAAAGTTAACATCATTCTTCATTTTCTATAGTTATTTGTACCATACATATTCTTATGTCACCTTCAACTCACCCTATTCATTATACATTACTATTCCTCTTATTTCATGCATTGTTTAATTTGCATAAGCCCACGTGTCACGCAAACTCATTATACGAGAGTTTAACCAATTCTCGAAATTTTCACTCAAAACCCTTGAGATTCACTTCTTAATGACATAGTTTTCTTCTTATGTCAACTATTAGGAGTCAAACATTCCATACTATACCATACTCATTCCACCATTCATTTTGTAGGATGTTTTCAATTTATTAATTCGTACTTATCCGTCATAAATTAAAACATTTTACTTACCTCGATTCCATTCCATACTTCGGCGATCCGTAAATCAGACCTGTCCATATTCTTCACGAGTACTAGCCGTACCAGGCTAGATTTTATTCATCCATGTAATGTGCCTTCAATCGTACACGTCCTTCCATCAATTCAATTGGTTTCATCACATCAAGCGTTCTAACATTATCATCAACAAATTTAACAGTAAGCATATTTCATTTCTCACATGAAATTCTTTCATTCTAGTTACTTATTTCGTCAACCTTCATTTGACTTTTCAAGGCTACATTGATATTTCTTAATTATCGTATATGTATTGAGGCACACGTTCGTACTTCTTTCCATTCATGCTTACTTGCAAAAACATTCATTACATCATTTCGGTATTCTTAACAAAACTTATCCTTCTTGTTCATACTTAAATCATTGTTCGGGTCGTAGCCCGTCATTTATTATGACTCCTAAGTGCCGATTACTAACACATTTAACACATAACTTGTTCAAAACTTCTTTCTTTCGTCTTAAAATTTAGGTTTGTGTGCCAATTACGATCATTCTTTCATTCAGTTACTTTACATTTACTCATATGACTCGTTTGACGCAACCAAGGTCAAACTATCGGTACATTCTGATGTGGGCTAATTTCATCCTTTTTATATTTTTTTAAGTCCGTCCTGCGGATTCAAACGTTGCATCCATACCTTTCATTACTTCTATGTTTCGAATCCGTCCAGCGGTTCCAACGTACCATTCGTGCCTTTTATTCCTTCTATGATTTGAATCCATCTAACGGATTCAAACATATCATTCACATCTTTCATTCCTTACATGTGTTGAATCCGTCTCGCGGATTCAGACATATCATTTCTACATTTCATTTCCTTGAATATCATTCCACACGAAAAAGGCAATTACAAAGCAATGGCAGGTAGTCGGGCAACAAGTTGCGCCGCCACCCCCTTTTGAATAGCAAAACCAATTCTACTAAATACAAAGTTTGAAACCTTTAGCGACGAAGAATTACTATTAACGACTTTTTGGACCCGATTCAAAAGTCGCACAGCGTCAGGAGCGAGACCACCAAAGGTATCAAACGCAAACGGGACAAACACATGTTGATTCTCCAGGCAGGCTTTCTCATGTTTTGCCACTTTGCTCGCCTCTGCCTTGAGCACCGCTTACCCTACGACAAAGCCCTTGTCCTTGAGCCCGACAAGGGGGGAGACTCCAGTTAGATCTACACAAGCGTGTTTCCCCCTTCCCATCCAAACACAAGGATGTCCGCCGGGCGTAAAGTGGACCTCCCCTCTAAGGGGTCAAATTCATGCCTTTCATTCCTTGAATCTGTCTCGCAGATTCAAATAGGTCATTCATACTTCATTCATTTCATGCTTCGAATCCGTCCCGCGGATTCTAACATATCATTCATACTTTCATTCCTGAAAGTCTTACATTTCTCTTTACCCTCACGTCCACCTACTACCTAATTCTAACGGACATACCTGTAACAATTATCACGGTCTTACGAACGTCATACGTTTCTTGTGTACTGGCCAGGTACACAATCCACATACTAGTTTCGTGTCTTCGTGTAATTGTCACCTTATGTCCGAGGAATTAGGTTTCGGCACGTGTAACATTTTCAAAACTTCATTACCATTCTAATATTATATTTCATTTTAAATTTTCCTTCACTTGATAGATTTTATCATTACATGCACCCACATGTTAACTTTACGTACCTGGGGTCAATTCGTCTTATTACATGCCTTGGTGCTGATCCTAGACCGCATTCATGGATCATACTCTCCAAGCAATTATGCTTACCTTACACATAACATACTGTTAGTTTTCTTTAAATACATACTTAAGCACATACTTACCTTTGCTTCTACCCTTAGATCTTGATCGAGTCTCGGATTATACGGGTTCCTTGTCACAAGAGCACACAGGTTTGAGTTCAAGTATTTACCTCCTCGTACTTGATTTCTCTCAAACCATGGCTCTGATACCAACTTGAAACACCCTAACACGTAATAACTTAAAAACGACGCAGTGGAAAAAAAAGAGCCTTAAAAAAATTATTTTCTTGACAATCATAAACCATTCGAATCAACTTGATTTAAATCTTTTACATTATTCATACCTAATCAAGAAAATTACATTACAAATGGTTTCCAACATGTGATCACATCCCCGTACAATCCTTGATCTTGACTCGACCCTCGATCACTAGTCCGCCATGAATATCCGACTAACCTGCGGTCACCCGACACGTTAATAATTGGCGATATCATATTCATTAGTATAAAGACATAAAAATATACATAACCACTTAGCAATCTATCATTTTATAAAACTCCGATATAATATTCTTTTGAGTTCATTCTTTACACCAAGCGTCCAATCTTTGAAAGCCCAATACTTACGTATCTGCATTCCTGTTCCATTCTCAAGGCACACCATTAGTAACGTGACTATTCAAACATGTTAGAGCTATATATATACATATATATAAGATCCTTTCTTTCATGCACAACAAATCCTACTTCATGGATAAGTACCTACACACGTATGTTCACACACATTTTATACCTACATACATACATGCATACATAAACACGTCTATACGTACATGCTTACATACTTACATATAGTTATGCAATGCATATAACATAGTTAGATAGCCTTCACACAAGTTTGGAGTTGAAGAATGCAAAAAATAAGAAAGAACCAGCGATTGGCACAAGAAGAAACCCATCTGGCACAACCTTGTGCCAGTTCTGGCACAATACAGAAGACATCAGTCAGGGGCGCAACCTTGTGCCAGGGGGGCGCAACTTTGCGCCTGGTTCAGACCTGCAACTTTCAGCTTAACGAATTTTTACCATTTTGGTCATAACTTTCCCATTTCTTGTCCGTTTTACGATCCGTTTCTTCCTACATGATCGTAAATTAATATTCTATCATGTGAACTTGAAATCCAACATCCGGGTTAAGGAAATTCTTAACTTATACTTTTTCGGCTTATTATTCATTTACGAGTTATTGACCCGTTCATACATTTATCAACATAACATGTTTATTTGACCTTAATTTCATACAAACCTTATAATTTCAAGGTCGTTTATCATATAAGGTTCAATTCTCGGATTCCTTACATCTTCATAACCCATTTTTGCTCAAAAGCTTATTTTGACCCGTTAAGGGTATTTACGCGTTTTTAAGGTCTTTTACTTACAAAAATCATACTCCTCACTCACACACTGGTCCAAAGCGTTCACTTAATCAATTAACTTGTTTCTAAACAAATTTTAAAATCATTTGCCCGATATGCCTATCAAGGGCATTTTGGTCAACTTTGTTCCGTCCTTTACGACAAAGGACTTCATTACACATTTTACAATTCCCATGATTTAACTACAACTCTTATCGCACATACCTAGCTCGGATCAAGGCTATGACCCTCTTTAATACTTCATCCTCTAACTTGCTATATAATAGCAACGCAAACCCTTTCGCTATACATTTTGTGAATTCATAATACTTGACAAAACAATTCATTAGTTGATAACGCCAAATGGTGACATCTCCACCATTTGACCCGTTAAATCTAAATGTCCACTTTACCCTTGTGGGGTTTTAATTATTCATTATCCTATCCATGTAACTTATTTCTTCGTTAACTTGTAACCAGAATTACCATAATACCCTTTTCACCCTTTAAAAACATCAACCTTAATTTCTTATCATACCCACATATTCCGACCCGTATCAAATACTTGTCGGAACATCATACTTCACATATTTACTTACCATGTTCGTATTCAATGCAATGAATAGATATTCTACAAAAAGGGGAGTAAGCTTTACTTACCTCACATCCAAATATGCTTCCCGTGCGTATAAGTCTCGTTTGACCCGCTTCTTTCCCAAGCTTCCTTGCCGCTTACCAAGCATCAACTATCATATATCGTTCTTATGATAGTTAGTTTATTCATCATTCGTCACAACCCTTTCATCACACGGATCTTATATGGAATTTATCATTCAACCTTATAACATGCTAATCTATCATTTCTTATCCGATTTCTTTAAACATTCACACACATGTATGATTTCAAACATCATTAACATAAGTAAATCATCATTTTCATCACATTATCTAAAACCCACTTCATAACTACTTTGTTAATCACTTACAAGTGATCTAGTCTCAATTACCTCATAATTTCATCATACATTTGGTGAGTATACTACCTCCTAAGCATAGTGTACAACTAATTCATGCGCATTCTTCTAATCTCACACATAATTCATCAAATCCTCCTACTAATTAACATGTATCATCCATACATAAACATTCAAACATATTATCATCATATTTCTTTCAATTCCTCTAACAAGAATCCATATTACTCACATAATACATCAACATTCAACAAGAATTAGACATGGATGATGATTCAAGTCATCATTCTCACCATAACTAATGGGTTTCACCTCTAAGCATCAAATTAACCTAAATCATGCATAACCCATGTTCTATATGATGATTCTAACATATCCTCATACTCAATTTCATACCAATTCACGATTTACAACATAACCCACTTCGTGCATAATCACCAATCTAACTTTTAAGACATACCATACGATCCCCTTGTGAAGGTGATCATTAATCCATGTTCCTTCTTGAATTTGAGCTACAGTTAACCCTTCAGTTTGGTGATCTTCATAATTAGGGTTTGTGAGCTTTCATGGAGCTCCTGGCTCTTTCTCGAACACACGTACGTGTGTGTGTATTTTATAATTAAATTCATCTTTCATTTTACCCCACTTTAGTCCCTCAAGTTGCCACTAATTATATTTGGCACAACCTTCATCCTCTAATTGTTTCTACCATACTCTTAACTCGGTTAAATAACCTAGTCATTTAATTCTTGATGTACCATATCAGAACATTTAACGTTTATAAACATTCGGGTTTTGGGGTGTTACAAGTGTACTGTCGCTTAAGGCTTGGGCCGACACACTAACGCTTAGTGCAAAAGCACTAAGGCTTATTAAACATTCTAGACCCTCCGGCTAAGGGCTTAGTAAAAACTCTTATGTCTTAGTGATACAATTAAGGCTTAATGCAACAGTAAATGGACACGTGGCACGTTCTCAGCCACACAAAAGCCGCCCTGTGGTCCCTGGGCTGCCAGTAAGAGTAAGAGTAAATGGACACGTGCAACAGTAAGAGTGTGGCAGCCCGGAAACACTACCCCTCGTCTATATAAGAGCATCTATATAACCCAATAATAGGATATAAAGTATTTGAGAATTGGGTTCACTTCCAACAATCCTCTCTCGAGGCGAAGCCCTGGCGAATCGCCATTAGAGTTCAGATCGAAGCTCTGCTCATAACTACACACTAATTACAGCTGATTACCATCACAATCTAACTAACACAAGTAACCCTAAACCCCAGACCCTACACCCTAGACCCTACACCCTAGACCCTAGACCCTAAACCCCCAACCCTAAACCCCAAACCCCAAACCCCAAACCCCAACCCTAAACCCCTAACCCTAACCCTAAACCCCTAACCCTAAGCCCCTAACCCTTAACCCTAAACCCTAACCCCTAACCCCAAACCCCTAACCCCTAACTCCTAACCCCTAAACCCAAACCCCAAACTCCAAACCTGAAACCCTAAACCCCTAACCCCTGACCCCTAACCCCTAAACCCATACCCCAAACCCCAAACCTTAAACAATATATACTGTTACTTAATTAATCAATAGACTAACACTATTTAGCACTTAAATACCACTGCTATTTAAATAAATAAATAAATAAATAAATATCTCGCATAGATTAATTAATATAAGTGTTAGGCTCAAATTAATTATAGTTGTTAGGCTTAATTAGTTAACTAAGCCTTCACAAATCTATTACTAATTTGTAATGTTTTCTTTATCTACAGAAAACCTAGCTCCGTCGTATCGCCGTCGCTGCTCCACCGTAGATCATCGGAATACCATCAGAACTTCGATTACCGGTAAATAATCATCATACAAAGTCGATTAATCGACGATTAATCAATAATACATTACTAATTTCTGATATTTTCTGTATCTGCAGAAAACAGAGCTCCGTCGTTGCTCCACCGAGGAAGAAGATCAAGCTATGCTGGACTTCTGCGGATTCATCTGGAACAAGATCAAGCCAAGAAGAAAACAGCTACTGATAATGGTATTGAAGATCACAATCAATACGGCTTCACCGGAAGGTCAAGAACACCAAGAACAGTTTGAAGATGAAGCCCAGAAATCTGCAGGGAATAACCTGCAACTGCAGCAAACCAAGAACACGATGAAGATCGAACAGAGATACCTGTTATTCTTAGAATATGATAGGAAAATGGATGAATTATCCATCAAAAACATGTTTTTGTTGTAATTTTGATTGTAAAATGGATCAAAATGTGTAAACTAATTAATTAATTACAAAGAAAATATTTTAGTTGTTATACTGTTAGGTATGTATAGCCTACCAAAAATAGAAAATATATAACACATGGCCAAAGAACAACTAACTATATTTGCTCGTTCAACCTTAATTTCTAGATGGACTTGACTAGCACATGGCTAGTAAAATTATGCATGCATTCCATTCATGCATTTAATCAAATTAAAAATTACATAAAAACAATTATTAACTTTTAAAACTAATTAGTTTCACTAATTAAAAAAACAGGCTACACCGGTTATCTTTTTCGTCTGCCGGTAACAGATAAATTCAAATTTCAAATTATCCCGCCCAAACACTGTAGTCTAAGGCTTGTGCCGACATGCTAACGTTTAGTGAAATAGTAAACATTCTAGAACCTTCGGCTTAAGGCTTAGTCCAAAATTCTTATGGCTTAGTGAAAAAGCACTAAGGCTTAGGGAAAAAGCACTAAGGCTTAGTAAATATTCTAGAACCTTCGGCTTAAGGCTTAGTGAAAAAGCACTATCGCTTAGTGAAAAATCACTAAGGCTTGTGCCGACACACTAACGCTTAGTGCAAAAGTCTTCTCCAACCGGAAGCATCGACAACCGCCTGAATAACTTCAGGCATTGGCTCAGCTTCGTTAATCACCTCTTCGCCAACCGGCTGACCAGCAGCATTAAGTGACTCGAACAACGCATCCGCTTCGGCCTACAGAGCCTCAACCCACTCCATAAAAATTGGAGTGCCACCATTGAAAAACATGATGCTAAAATTACGAAGCACAACGGCAGGGGCAAGCAACGGCTGCTCGTTAAGGGGCATCAACTCTCCTAGATTGAACTCCATAATTTTGGCATGTAAATGGAAATATGCATAGATATATATAGCCAACCAAAAAATAGAAAATATATAACACATGGCCAAAAAACAACTAACTATATTTGCTTGTTCAATCTTGATTTCTAGATGGACTTGACTAGCACATGGCTAGTAAATTATGCATGCATTCCATTCATGCATTTAATCAAATTAAAAATTACATAAAAACAATTATTAACTTTTAAAACTAATTAGTTTCACTAATTAAAAAAACCAGCTACACCGGTTATCTTTTTCGTCTGCCGGTAACAGATAAATTCAATTTCAATTTATCCCGCCCAAACACTGTAGTCTAAGGCTTGTGCCGACACGCTAACGTTTAGTGAAATAGTAAACATTCTAGAACCTTCGGCTTAAGGATTAGTCCAAAATTCTTATGGCTTAGTGAAAAAGCACTAAGGCTTAGGGAAAAAGCACTAAGGCTTAGTAAATATTCTAGAACCTTCGGCTTAAGGCTTAGAGAAAAAGCACTATCGCTTAGTGAAAAAGCACTAAGGCTTGTGCCGACACACTAACACTTAGTGCAAAAGTCTTCTCCAACCGGAACCATCGACAACCGCCTGAATAACTTCAGGCATTGGCTCAGCTTCGTTAATCACCTCTTCGCCAACCGGCTGACCATCAGCATTAAGTGACTCGAACAACGCATCGGCTTCGGCCTACAGAGCCTCAACCCACTCCATAAAAATTGGAGTACCACCATTGAAATACAAGATGCTCAAATTACGAAGGACAACGGCAGGGGCAAGCAATGGCTGCTCGTTAAGGGGCATCGGCTCTCCTAGATTGAACTCCATAATGTTGGCATGTAAATGGAAATATGCATAGGTATATATAGCCTACCAAAAAATAGAAAATATATAACACATGGCCAAAAAACAACTAACTATATTTGCTCGTTCAATCTTGATTTCTAGATGGACTTGACTAGCACATGGCTAGTAAATTATGCATGCCCTAACCCTAAGCCCTAAGCCCTAAACCCTAAGCCCTAACCCCTAAGCCCTAACCCCTAAGCCCTAATTGTAGGATCGTTTGTACGACCAAAACGAGTTGTTCAGAAGAGTTCTTGTCAATACGAGAGGCGGAAACAAACGTATCGACTTAGAAACAGCTTGATATACACTCTAATTGTCTTGCTGATTGATATAACAGCTTTTTACAGGCAGTGGACACTTCAGCAGCACTTCGGCTCTGGAATTGAAAAGTTACCATTGAAAATGAACAGGACCACTATATATAGGCAGCTCATTCCGTGCGAAATGGGCAAGGCCCATTCCGTGCGAAATGGTTACAATCACACTTTTCTCGAATTTCGTGCCCTGATCTTTCTAATCTAATACAAGACTCGATACAAGACGAAGTCGACATACATATGCACCAACAGACTCCCCCTTGGATGTTGATGAAGTCTTCAGTGTCGAGTCTTCTACGTCTTCAGTCTTTATCAGTCTTCACGTGCTCTCCAAAGTATCTGACAGTGTAAAGCATCCTCAATCTCTAACTCTTCAACAATCTCATCCTGACTCTATTTTCTCTTGATCAGATCTCTTGATTCCTTAAGTTCTTCAGCATCAACAACTAATCTCCTCCTAGAATGTTGATCTACTACTTTTGTTCCAAGATAGTGACCTGGCTCATACCCTGCTCAAAACTCAACCTAGAAATAAATTTCACAAATTTAAAATTTTACAAATTTAATCTCTTCTTACCACATGTATAATTAATTTCAAACCATCACTTGTAGATATCATTCCAACATGATTTAACATTTTTAATTTTGGATGAACATTTAAAAAATAACCTTTTTCAACATTCTAAACAAACTCTCCAAAACCTGTTCATCAGGTTTAGCACTCGGAATTTTGAGAATCAGCTCTCCAACATCAGTTATCGAAAATCTTTTTGGATTTTTGTTTTTAATGAAATGTAGAAAAAAAATATTTACAAACAATATTTTTGTGAGTTTGTGTAAGAGGATTATATCAGTTTATAAGACAAATCACCAATACCGTTAAGCTTTTAAACATTTTAAGTTCTAAACGATTCACTTAGATTGTCAGTATACTGATCTACTTAAATTTTCACACAAAGTTCAACTATTTCGAGATACGAGATTATTGTTTTAGAGACTTAAACTTATTCGCGTGTACCACCTCAGAATATACTCCCGTATCCAGACTTCTATATTCAGTCTTACAGGTGAATGTACACTAGTGATATCTGTAAGGGGTTAAATGCGAGATCATGAGAGCTCAGGCTATTGCTTCCGCAAAATCAGAGAGATGATGGTTCGCTTTTCGGTGGGTTCCCTTTAGAGAATTTTTTTTACAACAGCACATGATTAGCATTTTTCAATGTTTCATCATTTTTTATGCTGAGGGCGGGCTTTAAGATTAAAGCAGTGTAAAGTATTATACGAGGACTAGGCTATTGCTCCCACAAAATCAGAAGTCCAGGTATAATACCCCAGATATCACCACGCACAAAGACCTAGTATGTCAGAAATAGAAAGCCCTTCAAACAAGATTTCGGGGTTACCCATATATCCGAGAGATGTTCCCCACGAACTAAGCAAGTTTGATATTTAGGTTTATATCTCGAACACAATCTACTAAGCGTGTAAAAACCTACTGGCATATCATCAGTGAGACCGTTTATCACATTTTTTTCTTTCCAAATCTTTAGCATGCTGTGATAGTCTACTGATGTACTATCATTTCCTCTTTTTCACAACAAAAACTCATTTTGAATTTTTATCATGTTTTTGATCTTTTTCAAATTTTCAAATGTTTTTGGATTTTCTGAAAATTTCTTACTCCCCCTAAAATTCAAAACCATTTAAAGAAGATTTGAAAACAAACTGTACAAATAAAGTGACAACTGTTGTGAATTGCTTCAAATCGCCATCCACTTGGCATAAACAATCAGAACACCCCCTAATTAACCACTTGTATAATAGTTAAATCAAGTTCAACTTAATGACCTTGATTAACCATTTAAAGGTGAAAACCTCTTCTTCAATCACTTGAAGATTCTTATCAACCAAAACCATTTGCAAATCGAAATATAACAATTCTCAAGAAAAACTACCACTTGTAGGTTGAAATATCAAGAAAAATGCCGATTCCTACTCCACACTTACCAACCTGGGAGTTCCGGCAAGTCAGGATTTTTACATATGAAAAACAGACACCCAAGACTGACTATCTTTGGGTGTGACCTTTTCAGTCTCACTTGGGGTTTCAACATTTCTTTTTGATTCATAAAAATCTTTCACCCCTTTGACTTTCCCATCTACCATTTTCCTAAAAATATGTTTCACCTTTCCATTAAAAGCTTTTTCGACATCAAATTCTTTCTTTTCAGAATAGAATTGATTTGAGATTTCCATTTTACCAACTTTTGATTTTAAATTTTCAGCCCGCAATGATGGAAAGTTGACATCATCCATTGGCAGTACTGAAATATCACTTTTAACCTCAACTTGTGGCTCTTCTGACTTTGACGAGTCAGATTCATCGCCAGATTTCACATCAGATTTCTTAACAACCCACATTTGGTTGTCAAGATTCACCCTTCTTTTGTAAAATCTTTTTGAACATTCACCAACTTCATGTGTTGAATTTTTAAACACTTTGAATTTTTCAGTTGGTGGTTCAGTTTTATCAACAACTTTTTCTTTGAGTTTAGAAACAACTTCCAGTTTTGTGTTGGTTGCCTTCGGACAGTTCCAGGCGATGTGACCAACTTCTTGAGATCGGTAACAGGTTCTTGTCTCTTTTCTCTGATAAGCTCCATTCTTCTCAAACTTTTGTTTTTCTGCAAAGAACTCTTTGTTTGATTGCTTCCAGAATGAGCTCTTTTCTTCTTCCACAGAACTTGACCCTGAAACAAATACAGTTTTTGTTTTAGAAATTTTCCCATTTTTATGATTTTTGGGTGGAATAAAACCCAAGCCTTTCTTTTTGAAATTACTGTTATGGTTTGGTTTCTTTTGAAAACCAGAACTGTAACCCTTTTTCTTGTTTAACCTTTGTTGAACTCTTGAGGTGTATTTTTTAGGTTTTTCATAAAGATTTACATCTTTTATTTCAGAAATATTAATTTCTGTTAATTTGAAAACCTTGTTAATCATTTCAGTTTTAACACCTCTTATTGGAAATTCCTCATCAGAATATAATTTGTCAGAATCATTCAAAGTATATGCCACTTTGATTGGTTCGTCATTCAAATTAGATTTTGATAATAGAAATTCTTTATTTAACCGACGATTTTAGACTGTCAACTGATGAACTCAAACTCCCGGATTCGGACATTGACTCTGACTCCTCATCTTTATCCAACACCTGATCAACCACCTTTTTTATTAACTCAGACTCATGATCAGTGTCAGACGACGTGAACGTGACGTCAATGTTTTCTGGTAACTCATCAGTTGTTTCAGACTTCAATTTTATATTGACTGCCTTTTTGACTTGTTCCTCATTTGGTTTTCTGGGAGAATAACCTTCCCAGATTGGAGGCGGACACTTGTTATAATTTTCACTTTGTTTCTTACCAGTATCCTTCTCTTCAGTCTTTTTGTCCTGAAAGGCTTCAAAACCTGCAACAGTTGGATAAATTCTGTCAATCAAATAATCAGAACTTGAATAACTTTGCAGTAATCGTCTGATTCTTTCATTTTCTATCTTTTCAGTTTCCAACTCTTGCTTCAACTTTGCACATTCTTCAATATAGTGATTGATAGCCTTCTGCTTTGACATCATCACTGCATTCATCATGGTTAACGCATCTTCTCTTTCAGAATTTGTCTTTTGCAGACTATTCACCATTCTGTTCAACACATCATACGATTCTTTCACATATTTGACATCGAACAATAATTTTTCTTTCAACTTGTCAAGCTCGCTAAACTTCTCATCTTTCTCTTCACATTGTTTGCAAGATTCTAAACATTTTAGACAAGGTTTCGTAACTTCAACAATCTTTTCAACTTCGATAATCTTTTCAACTTCAACAACCTTTTCAACTTCAACCTTTTTCTCAGCTTCAACTTCTTGTCTTTGTTCATGCTTCTCTTCCTGAGCAACATTTTTGCATTTTACCTTTTTCTGATTCTTTGCTGCTCGCTTCTCCTTTAGTTTCTCCAATCTATTTGCAAAATAAAATTTAAAACTTTCTTGAGATAATTGAGTTTTTCCAATGTTTATTTGCATTTCTTCTTCATCATCACTGCTATCAGTTGATGATTAATCAAAGACTGTTGTCTTTTCTGAGCTTTCTTCTGAAGAAACAAACTCTTCATCATGACTTTTCTCATTACTGTCAAACATATCCATCCACTCTTTCATCAAATCTGGTTCTTGAACTATTTGTGCAATGAAAGCTCCAAGCTTGGAATCAACCGGAATATATTTGTCCCAACTAAAACCTTCTGGCAATCTTTCATCTTCTTGGTCTATCAAACCACCATTCGGAGGCCTTTCATTCTTTTGTTCTAACATACCATAACAAGCTCTTTCCTTTGATTTTTTGGCAACCTGATGATAAATTGCTTTTCTATGATAATCATTGTTCCCGAATGGATCTTGTCTTCCGGTTGCTTCCCTGTTTGTACACTCTCGCTTAAAATGCCCTTTTTCACGGCAACGAAAACAAGTAACCTTTGATTTGTCAAATCCTAATCGAGATGTAGCAGCATCACGAAGATCATCTCTTCCAGTGATCTGTTTGAATTTTTCAGCTCTCCTCAACACACTCGCTAAACACCACTTGATATCCATAAGCTCCATTTCCTCAGCATCAATCTGATCGTAATCCTCTTTTGTCAACATAGGATTTCCGATCCTTCCTGCAACCAAACCCTCATATGATTCTAACACTGTAGCTAGTAATTCCATATGACCTTTAGCGACTTCTTCAGAGAAATTTTGACTGTTCTGAAGATGCAACGCGATGTTGCAGTGTAAAACATGACCATTACTGTTGTTTGAGCTTTAGAATTGATAACTTGATGTTGAAACATTTGGATTAACACTCGAATATGAAGAAAATCCACTGTTGCTGTTTGGATTTTGATTAACTGATCCGGATGAGTTTTCTGCGCTGAAAGCAGTTTGGACCTTTGGACTTGCTTCAACATTCTGAACATTCCTGTGACATATGTGCTTGTAATCATTGTAAACAGTTCAGTTACCAATTAAATAAAGTTATTTGATCCCAATATTTGTTTGTTTATGTTTGATATTTTTCATGTTTTGATTTTTATTCAATTTCAAACTCTATATCGCTTTCTAGAGAATCATACGCAAACTGGTGCGTAAACATAGTCAGTTTAACGCGAAAAATACTCCAGAACATCAAAATATGCTTAACATACCTTTACATAACTTAGAAATAAGTTTTGAAGGCTTTGGTACGGCAAAATCAAGTTCATTCGCTTACAGGGACTAAATTTGACAAACTGCGAAAGTATGCCAATTTGAACTGTAACGAACATTCCGGAACATGATCATAAGTTAAACACACCATAAATATCCTTTACATAGCTTAGAAATAGGCTTTGAGAGGTTCGGTGTGCTAAAATAAACTTTATACTCATTCAGGGACTAAAAGCGTCAAAAAGTGCATAAGTTTGCATTTTCGCGCATAACTTACGTTCTGAATACATCCGGACATCCAAAGATTTATGTAAGCACTAAAATATTTTATTTTAGTGTTTGGCATAAGAAAAATCCATTCGTCGCGTCATTTGGATCGTTTTTCGCGCTTGTGCGCATTTCGTCGTAATTAAGCAAATATCGCGATCGTACTACCAAACGAACCAACATCCGGCATATTTTTGAGCATGTTTCATGTCCACAATGTTTAAGCATCATTTTAGGGCCATAAAGTTGGCTTGACGGGCCTTAAACATGTCGAAATGGCTTTAAAACACAACAGGAACTGAAACTGTCATTTCTGCAAAGTTGTTGGCTGATCAGAGTGCCCAGGCGGGCCGCGTGAACATCTGCAGAACCTTACGCGGGCCGTGTGGCCCTCCCAGATATGCAGAATCTGTTTAAACAGCTGTTTACAGCTGTTATACTCATATTTCCCACTTGCAAACGGTTTTTAACAAACCATAGGCTTAATCTAGGGGCTCCCATGGTTTTGTAAAACAATGGGCCCATGTGTACGGCCTAGATCGAAGCACGTTCCTCAACGAACGATCTTAACGGTTGTGCCATGCCTATATATACCCCTTGCTCTCATTTGCAAAAACCCACTTGATTTCTGAGATTTTCTCTAAGTTGAAGTGTAAAACACTTCATACCTGAGAAATACTTGGAAAATCAAACTTGCGGGGACCTTCTGTAAGTATTCTTTCGTTCTTTTCATTCGTTTTTAGCGTTAAAGTCAAACTGCATTTTACTTTCTGCATTGACCAGTTTATGGTCAATGCGAAGTTCGTTTGAACTTCATAACGTGAGCATAATCACGATGGTTATAGTCCCTAGTGACTATACCTACTGATTACCACGTTATATAGGCTCAGTGACGAGTCGTAGTTTCGGCCAAAATGCGTATTCTTGCGTATTTTGTAACCAAACTACTTTTGGGTATCAAGACCATTTGTCTTGATACCAAACATGTTTTCAAACCTCGTTAAACATGTTTTAACATGTTTAGCTCATCACTTTTAGATTTGTGCTTGTCTAGGGTCGTATAGGTAAGCGATCTAATCAATCGCTTATACTTTCGAACCCGACCCCTTTGGTCGATCATTAGGATCCGACCAAACACATTAGGTGACCATAGTTGTATAGGGAATAACCTTCCGAGGTTATACCTTATGGTCACATCGTTTGAGTAGTTGTATGATAGGTAGTATATATGCCTTAGGTAAATTACCAAAATGCCCTTTTTACGCCAAAATTCATTTTAAGCCTATGTAACCTAAATTTTGACATCTAAACTGATTTAGCAACAATATTAGACATGTTAAGGCATATTTTACTTGTCATGGGACTAGTTAAGCGGTCCGAACGCGTTTTACGCGAACGACGCGTTAAAGTAGCATAAGCTACCTAAACGGGTCGTAACGGGTCAAAAGCACTTAGGATAAGTTTCGTTTTAGTATGTAGGCTTTGTTAAACCATATTACATGAGTTCCTACACTCATTTGGTTTACGAACCCTCATGCTACCCGATCCTCCGAATAGGTCCGTTTATTAATGTAGTTACCTATACTAGGTGCCGTTTGAATCCGTGATCTTCTAGGTTTGCTTGTGGATATCTAAAGTCTATTGAGCAATCTCAAGTGAGTACATAGTCCCCTCTTTTACTGTTTTTCAAACGTTTTGGGGTGAAACACATGTGCCTACTTGTTATTTTCATGCTTTCCATGTTTTCATATCATATACTTGCTATGTTCATTAGTACACTATTAGTACATTGTTTTACATTACTTTTCTGCTATGTATGTTTACTGAGCATGATAGCACATTGTTTTACATAACTTTTCTGCTTTGTATGTTAACTTAGCATACTTAGTACATTACTTTCATTACATGTTTGCATTTGGTATGACATTTGGTTTGTTCAACGGGTCTAAACTACATTCATTAACATTAGCTACGCCGCTCGATAGTAAGTAATGGTACCATAGGACTTGACAAATCCCATTCCTGACATCCTAGGTTTGTTTGGATGTAAGGAATGACTGAATCCGAAAACATTTTACTTTGATGATCTTTACTCTAAGGTTATCCTGCTGTCTCAAGGCTTGAATGTATGCGTTAACTTACCGCATAAGTGTTTGTATCAGTAAAGCATGTATTTATTTATTTATTTTACAAAACATAACTTTTGATTTATTCAAGATACTCTGTTTTGTACATTTTTACTTGTGGTCTAAGTAGTCTCATTTTACTTACCATACATAACTTTTGTTTACACATTACATGATTCAACTGGGGTTATACTGTGACATTTGACTATTGGATTGAACATGGATATTTTACATTGTTGGTTGGTTTGAGTGACTTAAATAACGAGGCGTGTGTAATATGATACAAGCATGGTGGATACGCCGCTGGTACTTCCTATATATAAGTGCTTGAATGGTATTACATATCGTAGCGTTATTTAAACCACTTCAGTTTAGACATATTACATTTACAACACGTTTTCACTTAAACATTGTTTTACAAATGACTTAACTTATACAAACTTATTTTACTTGGTTATTCATTTAACCATACATTATTCTTTTAATATATACATATCATCTGATTTTGCTATTGTTTTTCAAATGATTTATAAAACAAAACAATTAACAAGGTTCATGACTGAATTATATTAAACATTTCTTTAACTCAAGTCATGAATCCTATTTTTATAAAACCTATGTATCTCACAGGCATTTTTTTGCTGACGTACCTATTTTCACATGTGTTTTCAAGAGCTGTTGCTTAGGATGTTCGTGACATACTAGGGCGGACCTGTGCCTTAGAGACTTAAAATAAAGATAGAACTAGTTTAATTATGTGATGTACTCTTTGTTTCAGTTATTTTAAGACAATGTAACTCTTTGTTTGATGAATAAAACATAACTTTTAAATGCCATGGTTGTGAAACAATAATTCTATTACAACACTCCCCGACGTTTCCGCCACGATTTGATGTTTTACGTGGTCGGGGTGTGACAGAAGAGTTGGTATCAGAGCTAATGGTTATAGGGAATTAGGTTATTAGTAATGCTTTGACCTAGACTATAACCTTTCTAGGACCCCAACACAAGTTATCTTGTGTTTAGATCTTAAAACATGCACTTCACCTATCCTTAGGTGATCACCAAAACAAGAACCCAATTTTCCGAAACGATTTTTGAAAATCAATCATCTGTTTTTAAATGATTTATTATATGGTTTTGAACTCTTTGATTTTTCAGAATGATTTTGAAAATTTACCATCCATTTTTTGAATGATTCTCTTGGCCTTGTGCCTTCCAAGTTTTCAAAATCTCGTCAAAGTTTTGGGTTCTAAATAGTGTGAACACGTGCAAACTGGAAGGGTGAATGCCTGTACCCTGGGTTTTCTGTCTAAGGCTAGAGTGTTCGTACAAATCCACATAATCGGACCACTCACTCTTACCTGGGAACTCTTGGGGTGAGTGTTCACTTATAGGCGAGCATGTCTTCGCGATACATTATTTTTGACCCATTTACTTTGATTAGTCACTGTGAGTTGTTTGTTTGCTCTGTGATACGGACAAATGACCACCATCTTTGCCTTTGTTGATTTTATTTCATCTCGTTCTCTTCATCTAACCTTCTCACCTGTTTCCTCTCATGTTTCCTCTTTTTAGAATGCCTCCTCGACGCGAAAACCCGCTATCTAATTCCGAAATGGCAGATATTATGGCACAACACATGGCTGCCGTACTCCCAAACATTATAGCTCAGGTGAACCAGGCCAACAACAATCAAAACGCTCCATGCAACTTCAAGAGTTTTAATTCGGCTAAACCACTCAAGTTTAGTGGTTCTGAGGGAGCAACTGGGCTCCTTCAATGGTTCGAGAGCATTGAGAGTACATTCCGTCACGTCCTGTGTCCTGAGAATCAAAAAGTCGAGTTTGCATCAAGCGTGTTTCAGAAGAGGGCTCTCACATGGTGGAACGGGGTTATGAGAGACCGTGGTGCTGAGGTTGCTTTGGCACAAACATGGGCTGAACTTAGGGCGCTTATGATGAGGGAGTTTTGTCCTCGACATGAACTACGAGCTTTAGAAAGGGAATTTGATAACCTGAAACAGGATAGTGGTGAGCACCGGGCATATACTGATAGGTATGAGGAGCTGAGTTTGTTATGCCCAACAATGGTTACCCCACTCGAGAAGGCTATCGAGAGGTATATCGATGGCCTACCTGACTCCGTACAAGACATCGTTACTGGTAGTAACCCTACCACAGTCCGTCAGGCAATCGAGCTATCAGCGACATTGACTGAGTCGCAAGTTCGAAAGGGTAAGCTGCATAGAAAAGGTGACAAGGGTAAGAAGCAGTAGTCTGACAAAGAGGATAGCAAGAAAGGTAAAAACAAGAAGGGTAAGGATTCTGGTTCCCCGAAGGGTTCTAGGAAGTGTAAGGCTTCCCAAAATTTCGCCGTTACTGCACAAGCTGCACCAAATCAGCCTGCGCAACCACTTGCCAAGAAACCTTATCTTGGCAATGCACCTTTATGCAACAGATGTAACGGTCATCATCAATCGCACTTCCAGTGTCGTCATTGAACTAAATGTGGAAGATCTGGTCATCTTGCTTACACATGCCGCATTCCTGCCAATCAGAATCGGGCAGCTCAGAACCCGGCTCAACAAGTTGCTCAGCCTCTTGCTCAGCAACAGGCTCAGGCTGCACGACCTCACTACCCACCAGGTTCTTGTTATAACTGTAGGGATCTGACCCACTACCGTAATCAATGTCCAAGATTGGTGAATGCGAATCCAGCTCAGGCTCAGGCTCGAGGTCGAGTCTTCAACATGAATGCACAAGAGGCGCAAGCAGACAATGAAGTGGTGAACGGTACGTTCTTTGTTAATAATCAACCCGCATCTGTTCTTTTTGATTCTGGTGCTGATAAGAGTTTTGTGTCGTTATCTTTTGAGCCATTGCTTCGCGTGTCTAGAACAAAACTAGGTAAGCCTTGACTATAGAAGTTGCTAGTGGTGATCCCGTTGTACTTGATTCTGTTCTTCGCAACTACCAATTGAACCTTAACGACCATCTTTTTCCCATTGACCTCACGCCAATGCAACTTGGGAGCTTCGACATTATAGTGGGTATGGATTGGTTAGCCAAGCATCACGCAGAGGTAGTTTGTTTCGAGAAGATCGTTCGTGTGCCGATTTCGTCTGGTGAGATCCTACAGGTTTGTGGTGAAAAACCTGCTAGTAGTCTCAAGCTCATGTCCTGTTTTCAAGCTCAGAGGTATCTGCGAAGGAATTATGTGGCCTTCTTAGCACATGTTACAGCAGATAAGAGCAAAGGTAAGTCTATTCAAGATATCCCAGTTGTTCGGGATTATCCGGAGTTGTTTCCTGAAGAGTTACCTGGATTACCCCCTGTACGCCAAGTCGAGTTCCGTATTGATCTTGTACCTGGTGCGAACCCCATTGCCAGATCTCCATATCGTCTTGCACCGTCTGAGATGCAAGAGTTGTCTAAGCAGCTTCAGGAGCTTTCTGACAAAGGTTTTATCCGTCCGAATTTTTCACCTTGGGGTGCTCCCGTTCTTTTTGTCAAGAAGAAGGATGGATCTTTCAGGATGTGCATCGATTACCATGAGCTTAACAAGCTTACCATCAAGAATCGATATCCCCTACCTCGCATTGATGATCTCTTTGATCAGTTACAGGGCGCTTCTTATTTTTCGAAGATTGACCTTCGTTCTAGGTATCATCAACTTCGTGTGCATGAAGAAGATATTCCCAAGACAGCGTTCCACACTCGTTATGGGCATTATGAGTTCACAGTTATGCCATTCGGTTTGACTAATGCTCCTGCTGTTTTCATGGACTTGATGAATAGGGTTTGCAAGCCTTATTTAGATAAGTTCATCATCGTTTTTATTGATGACATTTTGATATACTCTAAGACGCAAGCTGATCATGAGCAACATCTTCGTCTTACTCTGGAACTCCTAAAGAAAGAGCAACTTTTCGCCAAGTTCTCCAAGTGTGAATTTTGGCTTAAGGAAGTTCAATTTTTGGGTCATATTGTTAACGAACAAGGTATTCATGTAGATCCCTCCAAGATCAGTGCGATTAAGGATTGGGATATGCCTACTACTCCTACTGAGGTTCGTTCTTTTCTTGGTCTTGCGGGTTATTACCGCCGCTTCATCGAGAACTTCTCAAAGATTTCAGTTCCCCTAACTGTTCTAACTCAGAAGAATAAACCCTTTGAATGGGGTACTAAACAAGAAGAAGCATTTCAGACCTTGAAGCAGAAGCTTTGTGATGCGCCTATCCTATCTTTGCCCGAAGGCAATGATGATTTTGTCGTGTACTGCAATGCATCCAATTTGGGACTTGGTTGTGTTCTGATGCAAAGGAACAAAGTCATAGCATATGCATCAAGGCAGTTGAAGGTGCATGAGAAAAAACTACACCACTCATGATCTTGAGTTGGGTGCAGTTGTGTTCGCTCTTAAGATCTGGAGACACTACTTGTATGGTACAAAATGTGTGGTTTTCACTGACCACAAAAGTCTTCAGCATATCTTTAATCAGAAAGAACTCAACATGAGGTAACGACGTTGGGTTGAACTTCTAAACGACTATGACTGCGAAATTCGCTACCATCCTGGTAAAGCGAATGTCGTGGCGGACGCATTGAGTCGTAAGGAACGTACTAAGCTTCATTGTGCTCGTTTTCAATCTGATATTCAAGCTCGATCTGATATTCAAGCTCGATCTGATATTCAAGCCCGCATCTCTCAGGCTCAACATGCTTGTGTATCACAAGACTTGATGGGTAAGGAATTACCCTATCTATTTAAGCCTAATCTTGAACTGAAGGATGATGGTTCGTATTATTTCATGGACCATTTGTGGGTCCCAAGCCAAGATGATCTTCGCACCTTGCTTATGGATGAAGCTCATAAGTCTCGTTATTCTATTTATCCTGGCTCAGATAAAATGTATAAGGATCTTCGTACTAAGTATTGGTGGCCTGGCATGAAGAAGGACATTGCCTTATACATTTCAAAATGCCTTACTTGTCTTAAGGTTAAGGCTGAACACCAACATCCTTCTGGTCTTTTGGAGCAACCAGAGATTCCAGTTTGGAAATGGGAAAACATTGCTATGGATCTCATTACCAAACTTTCACGCACTAAGAAAGGTCATGATGCCATCTGGGTAGTTGTTGATCGTCTTACAAAGTCAGCGCATTTCTTGCCAATCCGTGTGGATCTATCTGCTGAAAAGTTGGCTAAAATTTATGTGGATGAAATCGTATCTCGACATGGTGTTCCTTTGAACATTATTTCTGATAGAGATGCTCGCTTCTCTTCTCGCTTTTGGAGAACCATGCAATCTGCTATGGGGACCCAACTTAATCTGAGCACAGCCTATCATCCACAAACAGATGGCCAAACTTAAAGAACAATCCAGACTTTGGAGGATATGCTTAGAGCTTATGTGATCGATTTTGGTGGTAGTTGGGATTCACATCTTCCATTGATTGAATTCTCCTACAACAACAGTTATCACTCCAGCATCAACATGGCTCCTTTCGAGGCTCTCTATGGTCGAAAATGTCGTTCCCCAGTCTGCTGGAATGAAATAGGTGAGGCTCAGCTAACTGGACCTGACCTCATTCTAGAGACAACTGATAAGGTTAAGAAAGTTCGTGACAACCTACAGACAGCTCGAAGCCGTCAAAAGAGTTACGCGGACCGACGACGCAAGCCCTTGGAATTTCAAGTCGGTGATCGTGTATTACTTAAGGTCTCACCTTGGAAAGGTGTGATCAGATTTGGAAAGACAGGAAAACTTGCACCTAGATATGTTGGACCATTCAAGATCGTCGAAAGAATCGGTAAGGTAGCCTACAAACTTGAGCTACCTCCTGAACTTGGAAATGTTCATCCAACCTTCCACATGTCCAATCTCAGGAAGTGTCTAGCTTATGAGAACCTCCACATACCCCTTGACGAAATTCGTGTTGACAACACGATGCATTTTGTTGAAAAACCTGTGGAAATCATAGACCGTGAAGTCAAGTGGCTTAAACGCAAGCGCATTCCTTTGGTCAAAGTTCGCTGGGAATCTAAACGTGGACCTGAGTTTACTTGGGAACGTGAAGATCAAATGAAGGCGAAGTATCCGCATCTATTCTCACGAGTTTCCTCTAAATAAATTTTGGGATGAAATTTTCACAAGTAGGGGAGACTGTGACATCTGTGCTTGTAATCATTGTAAACAGTCCAGTTACCAATGAAAAAAGTTATTTGATCCCAATATTTGTTTGTTTATGTTTGATATTTTTCATGTTTTGATTTTTATTCAATTTCAAACTCTATATCGCTTTCTGGAGAATCATACGCAAAATGGTGCGTAAACGTAGTCAGTTTAACACGACAAATACTCCGAAACATCAACATATGCTTAACATACCTTTGCATAACTTAGAAATAAGTTTTGAAGGCTTTGGTATGGCAAAATCAAGTTCATTCGCTTACAGGGACTAAATTTGACAAACTGCGAAAATATGCCAATTTGAACTGTAACGAACATTCCGGAACATGATCATAAGTTAAACACACCCTAAATATCCTTTACATAGCTTAGAAATAGGCTTTGAGAGGTTCGGTGTGCTAAAATAAACTTTATGCTCATTCAGGGACTAAAAGCGTCAAAAAGTGCATAAGTTTGCATTTTCGCGCATAACTTACGTTCTGAATACATCCGGACATCCAAAAATTTATGTAAGCACTAAAATATTTTATTTTAGTGTTTGGCATAAGAAAAATCCATTCGTCGCGTCATTTGGATCGTTTTTCGCGCTTGTGCGCATTTCGTCGTAATTAAGCAAATATCGCGATCGTACGACCAAACGAACCAACATCCGGCATATTTTTGAGCATGTTTCATGTCCACAATGTTTAAGCATCATTTTAGGGCCTTAAAGTTGGCTTGACGGGCCTTAAACATGTCGAAATGGCTTTAAAACACAACAGGGTCTGAAACTGTCATTTCTGCAAAGTTGTTAGCTGATCAGAGTGCCCAGGCGGGCCGCGTGAACATCTGCAGAACCTTACGCGGGCCGTGTGGCCCTCCCAGATATGCAGAATATGTTTCAACAGCTGTTTACAGCTGTTATACTCATATTTCCCACTTGCAAACGGTTTTTAACAAACCATAGGCTTAATCTAAGGGCTCCCAGGGTTTTGTAAAACAATGGGCCCATGTGTACGGCTGACGGGTGGTCCGTAGGACAACCCTTAAGTGCATTAAAAAGATTAAAATCCCATGTTTTACACGTTTAATTGTTTGAACTTGGTAACTACTAGTTGTTTGGACGTGCAGGTGCAAATGAAGCTTAAAAGGGAAGGAATTTGGAGCATCAATGAAAAAATAAAATATTGGAATGGAAGAACTAAGAATATCACATGATAGAGGATGAAATTACGAGAACGTAGGCAAAAACGGTGAAGAAAACGGAGTTGAAACGAAAAAGTTATGCTGAAAACAAGTTTTCAGGTTGAAGCTTGCCGTAAGCTACGGCAAGGGCCGTAGCTTACGGCGCCGACTGACAAAAATTGTCACCGTAAGCCAGTTTTAACCCACCGTAAGCCATTCCAAGCCACCGTAAGCTACGGTGGCCATCGTAGCTTACGGCGCTGACCTGCGTAAATGTGTAACTTCCACCTTTTAATGCGGATTTATGCTGTCTTTTCATGTCCAATCAATCCCATTCGGTTACACATCATTTTGGAGACGATTTTGCTTGTTCTTGGGAGCTTGAAGACATCTTGAATCATTGTTTTTATGTTTTTGATTGTGATGAACATTAATACTTTTGTTATGATGATTGTCCAAGCCATGTGCGGCTAAACTTATGGTGGTCATCTTTAGTTGAAGGTTTGTTTGAGACGGTTGTGCTTTGATTTCGTATTTCTAGAATGGTAAACTTTATCTATGTTTTGTTTATTATGGTGTGTGATTATTTGCTTGTAAATTGTTGATTCTTATGTTATTCTAGTTTGAAAGCGTACGTTCTTGGTGCCGTTGGCAATCGAGATATCATGGGTAGAATTAGGATTGGGTAAGGGTTAATTGGTCATCGGGTAACAACCTCACGTTCTAGGAATCTGAGTACTTCGTTCCCTTTTATCATAGCAAGTAATTACACATGAACTATGTCTATGTAGTTCTTTCTAGTGGATGATAGCACAAACGTTGAAGCAAACCGGAAACTAAAGATGGTCATTTGTCTCTAAATTGTTTACAAACCAACACTTTCATTTTGCAATTAGAATAGTAATCTTAGTTTTAAAAATCAAATCAATCAAACCAACTCTTGAATTTTATTTTCATTGCATTTAGTTTAATTTTAGTTAACCTAGACAAACCTTTAAATAACACACATTCCACAATCTCCCTGTGTTCGATACCCACTTGCCACTAACTATTTAGTAGTAATTGGATTAAATTTGATTGTGACCACGACATCACGTCAAATTTTGGCGCCGTTGCCGGGGAGTAGTTCGCAACGTGTGTTATTTTGTGTATTAGTTTTGAAAATTAAAAAAAAGTTAAAAAAATAAATAATTAAAAACCCAAAAAGATTTCCTTTTATGTTCTTGATTTACACATGGTAGTTGAGTTGTGTTGTGCAGGATGACAGTGCATTACACAGATTTCAGCTTCTCTACGTGTATATTGTGCGGGGGTCCACGTCATCCGTGTATCGGTTGCCATGAGGCCCACTACAAGAGGGCACATGGAAAACCGGTGTCTTCTATTTCACAGCTTCCACCTCCATCATACGTTGATGATTATGAATCAGAAATGGAGGATGATTATTACTCGGATGGATATGATCGGGACGAGGATGTTTATTATGAGACAAGGACGGATGGTCTATGTTTTTGTTGCGGTCGCGATCACACTTATGATTATGATGTGTGCACGGTGTATTCAGAAAACCCAAAGTATTGGAATAAAAAAATGATGGATGCGCGCATCTTAAGACCGTATCAGGGATATCGACAATGTCATCCCGAAGAGTATTCTGAGCCCGAAGGTGTTTACACTTATCAGACCGAGGAGGAGAAAGAGCTTGCTATATTGGAAGTAACTTTGTCCAAACTCGAACAGTATTTATCAGCACCGAACCTTTCCGATGAAGACCGAATCAGCTGTTTAGTTTCTAAGTTTCAAAATTTAAAAATGAAGATTGAAATAGAACAACGCCTCTCACCATTACCTGATGATATTAGAGACTATTCGCACATGAAGGAGGAGGTTGTGGAGGATAATACCACACCAATGAGTCCTTTATCGGATGAAGAGTCACTGGTGGATCAGATAGTGTGTGCAGATTATGAGGCAGAACAGTCTGATGAGATGAATATGTATACCGAACCTCTTCCCATATCAGGCATTCAAAATAACAAGTGTGGGGAAGAGAGTTCGAGGAAGAAGATGAGGAGGGTGAAACTACAAGACATCAGGGTACATATCATGAAGGGGATTAGCAAAGGCCGCAGGTGCAGTCTGAACATGCCAATTATACTGACAAACCTATGGAGATGGCATGTAAATTTTCGGGCATTTGTTGGAAATGTTTTGGGTAAGTGTGCATTGAGACCACCATAACGCATATCAGGTATGGTCTGGCTGAAGACCTTTAAACTTAGCGCTATCGGGAGGCAGCCCGAGGATGTAGAGTATTGTATTCGTGTTTTATGTTTTGTGTTTTGTTTTGTTTTGTTTTGTTTTGGTGTTGTGTTTGTGTTTTGGCAGGTTACTACGTTTCAATCCTCGCGGATGCAACGATTCAAGTATGGGGATGTTTGGCAACATCCCCATTGAGATATCAGCGAATCCAAGAGATGTTTATGTTCCTGTCCGATTACTGCAGCTGCATCACTACCAACACTGCTGATTTACTGATCAGGTCGTGTCTTGTTCTCATTTTGTGCACCTTTGTATTTATTCATGTTTAAGTTTATGGTTGGGCGGTTGGGTGGTGTTTTGATGTGTTTGTTTAATGGGTTGTGAAAGTTGGTGGTGTTTTAGTAAGCAAAATATTTATATATATAGAATAAAACAAAACAAAAAGAAATTTGGGGTTTGAGAGTATTAGCGAAAGCTAATGTTTTTGGGTAAAAGCGATCTTCCCCTCAAAATCATACATTGGGACAATGTATCCCAAGTGTGGGGATGGGGGGAAATTTTTGAGAATTTTAAAAAATTGTGAAATCAAGCGAAAAATTGTCAAAATTTGAACACTTGATATTGTTCCACTTGACATACCGACACCCATTTCTAGTCCTTTCTTGGTGAGAGTTTGAGCCACATATGATTATTAAAGATGTTTTCTTTGTTTTGAGTGGCGGTGTGTGGCTTGTGTTAATAGAACTTGTGTACGAATTCTTGCCAAATCCTAGAGTTAGCATGCTTGTGAAAATGATAGGGGACTTTTAGGTAGCCTCGTCTAGATGTGTGAGAGTGTGGGATTGGTGGGTTGGACCACATACGTTACATATATGAGCTTGGTTTGTGAGGGGTGGGGGTTTGGTCTTTAGAAAGCCATGTTTGAGCCTTATACCATTCGGTTGCGACCCAAACCTACTTCCTGCAAAACCTTACCTATTAAGACGACCCGGTTTAGGAGTTTAGTTGTGATTATTGATGTTCTTGTATATATTGTTAAGTTTTATGTGTTATATAAAAAAAAGAAAAGAAAAAAAAGAGAAAAATATGAGAAACATACAAAAAGAAGTATTTAGTTGCAATAGTAGTTGAGATGTTGAAGAAGTTGTGTATATAGTTGATGTTTGCTTTGTTTAGTAGTAGAAATAAAAACCGGGTCGAATCAATGAGCTACTTTCACATTCCCACTATTTCCTACCTTTACACATAGCCCCGTTACAACCCGAATGTCCTTTTGATTCATAAGCATGCTAAATATTTGATAGGAGAAGATTTGATTTGTATACACGCTTATTGTCGCACAATCACACACGTGCATTGAGTGTTTTAGAATAATGTGCTAATATTTCTTGTCACCAAGAGTTGTTGTGAGGGGTGTGTCTTGTGGTGTGATAAAAAGTTAGTAAAAGGACGATACATTTTAGCTTGGTTTGCATATTGATCGCTTGTGGTTTTGAAATGGTTTTTGAATGGGTTGCTTGGGACAAGCAACGGGTAAGTGTGGGGATGTGACGGGTGGTCCATAGGACAACCCTTAAGTGCATTAAAAAGATTAAAATCCCATGCTTTACACGTTTAATTGTTTGAACTTGGTAACTACTAGTTGTTTGGACGTGCAGGTGCAAATGAAGCTTAAAAGGGAAGGAATTTGGAGCATAAATGAAAAAATAAAATATTGGAATGGAAGAACTAAGAATATCACATGATAGAGGATGAAATTACGAAAACGTAGGCGAAAATGGTGAAGAAAAATTTGGTTTTGTAAAACAATGGGCCCATGTGTACGCCCTAGATCGAAGCACGTTCCTCGACGAACGATCTTAACGGTTGTGCCATGCCTATATATACCCCTTGCTCTCATTTGCAAAAACCCACTTGATTTATGAGATTTTCTCTAAGTTGAAGTGTAAAACACTTCATACCTGAGAAATACTTGGAAAATCAAACTTGTGGGGACCTTCTGTAAGTATTCTTTCGTTCTTTTCATTCGTTTTTAGCGTTAAAGTCAAACTGTGTTTGACTTTCTGCATTGACCAGTTTATGGTCAATGCGAAGTTCGTTTGAACTTCATAACGTGAGCGTAATCACGATGGTTATAGTCCCTAGTGACTATACCTACTGATTACCACGTTATATAGGCTCAGTGACGAGTCGTAGTTTCGGCCAAAATGCGTATTCTTGTGTATTTTGTAACCAAACTACTTTTGGGTATCAAGACCCTTTGTCTTGATACCAAACCTATTTTCAAACCTCGTTAAACATGTTTTAACATGTTTAGCTCGTCACTTTTAGATTTGTGCTTGTCTAGGGTCGTAAAGGTAAGCGATCTAATCAATAGCTTATACTTTCAAACCCGACCCCTTTGGTCGATCATTAGGATCCGACCAAACACATTAGGTAACCATAGTTGTATAGGGAATAACCTTCCGAGGTTATACCTTATGGTCACATCGTTTGAGTAGTTGTATGATAGGTAGTATATATGCCTTAGGTAAATTACCAAAATGCCCTTTTTACGCCAAAATTCATTTTAAGCCTATGTAACCTAAATTTTGACATCTAAACTGATTTAGCAACAATATTAGACATGTTAAGGCATATTTTACTTGTCATGGGACTAGTTAAGCGGTCCGAACGCGTTTTACGCGAACGACGCGTTAAAGTAGCATAAGCTACCTAAACGGGTTGTAACGGGTCAAAAGCACTTAGGATAAGTTTCGTTTTAGTATGTAGGCTTTGTTAAACCATATTACATGAGTTCCTACACTCATTTGGTTTACGAACCCTCATGCTACCCGATCCTCCGAATAGGTCCGTTTATTAATGTAGTTGCCTATACTAGGTGCCGTTTGAATCCGTGATCTTCTAGCTTTGCTTGGTGGAAATCTAAAGTCTATTGAGCAATCTCAAGTGAGTACATAGTCCCCTCTTTTACTGTTTTTCAAACGTTTTGGGGTGAAACACATGTGCCTACTTTTTATTTTCATGCTTTCCATGTTTTCATATCATATACTTGCTATGTTCATTAGTACACTATTAGTACATTGTTTTACATTACTTTTCTGCTATGTATGTTTACTGAGCATGCTAGCACATTGTTTTACATAACTTTTCTGCTTTGTATGTTAACTTAGCATACTTAGTACATTACTTTCATTACATGTTTACATTTGGTATGACATTTGGTTTGTTCAACGGGTCTAAACTACATTCATTAACATTAGCTACGCCGCTCGGTAGTAAGTAATGGTACCATAGGACTTGACAAATCCCATTCCTGACATCCTAGGTTTGTTTGGATGTAAGGAATGACTGAATCCGAAAACATTTTACTTTGATAATCTTTACTCTAAGGTTATCATGTTGTCTCAAGGCTTGAATGTATGCATTAACTTACCGCATAAGTGTTTGTATCAGTAAAGCATGTATTTATTTATTTATTTTACAAAACATAACTTTTGATTTATTCAAGATACTCTGTTTTTGTACATTTTTACTTGTGGTCTAAGTAGTCTCATTTTACTTACCATACATAACTTTTGTTTACACATTACATGATTCAACTGGGGTTATACTGTGACATTTGACTATTGGATTGAACATGGATATTTTACATTGTTGGTTGGTTTGAGTGACTTAAATAACGAGGCGTGTGTAATATGATACAAGCATGGTGGATACGCCGCTGGTACTTCCTATATATAAGTGCTTGAATGGTATTACATATCATAGCGTTATTTAAACCACTTCAGTTTAGACATATTACATTTACAACATGTTTTCACTTAAACATTGTTTTACAAATGACTTAACTTATACAAACTTATTTTTCTTGGTTATTCATTTAACCATACATTATTCTTTTAATATATACATATCATCTGATTTTGCTATTGTTTTTTAAATGATTTATAAAACAAAACAATTAACAAGGTTCATGACTGAATTATATTAAACATTTCTTTAACTCAAGTCATGAATCCTATTTTTATAAAACCTATGTATCTCACAGGCATTTTTATGCTGACGTACCTATTTTCACATGTGTTTTCAGGAGCTGTTGCTTAGGATGTTCGTGACACACTAGGGCGGACCTGTGCCTTAGAGACTTAAAATAAAGATAGAACTAGTTTAATTATGTGATGTACTCTTTGTTTCAGTTATTTTAAGACAATGTAACTCTTTGTTTGATGAATAAAACATAACTTTTATATGCCATGGTTGTGAAACAATAATTCTGTTACAACACTCCCCGACGTTTCCGCCACGATTTGATGTTTTACGTGGTCGGAGTGTGACAATTCCCTTTGTAATACATCTTGATGTCTTGTTGACCACTTGGATTGTTCATTCTAGCAATCTTCTGTTGTTCTAGATCTGGTCCTTCAAGCTTTTCAATGAACTGGGAAATTGTCAATTTATCATATTCACCCGTGTTTTTTAAGATAATCAGATATGTACCCCATTCTTTCTGAGGTAAAGCATCAGCTAATTTGTCAACCCATTCTTCTCGATCTTTGTTGATATCCAACAGTGACATTGATCGCACTAAATGACAATATCTCTCTATCAGTTTCTTTGTAGTTTCACCCGGCAAGCTAGTAAACAAATCAAATTCTTTCTTTAACAAAGATTTCTTGCTCCTGATCATCTCCGTACTTCCCTCAAACTTAATTCGAAGTGCTTCCCAAATCGAACATGAAGTATTGTCGTGTTGAAGTAATACGAAGATGTCTTCTTTCACAGCTTGCTGAAGTTGACTGGTCATCATTTTTTCAGCCTTATACATATCTCTCTCTTTATCCGATAATTCAGAAATAGTTTTGATAACTCCCACATCTGTACGAGGTTTAACATACTTTTTCTCAATACACTCCCAAGACATCAAATGATTTGCTTGAACCCAATTTTCAAATCGGTCTCTCCAACCATAGTACTTTTCAATGCCCATCAGTTTCGGAGCTTTCTGTAACGTTCCAGTTTCATTTTCCATGTTCACACTGTTATGGGCCATTTTCTGAGCGTACATATCTTGACTAATATCCTGCTTTTAATTGTTTATCTGTGACCAGGATACTGGACTGGGATATTGCTAACATCCTGGGCGATATCCTGAGGTTAATTGAATTAACCACGTGCAGGTTAGAGGCTGTGGGTTACTAACGGTCAGATGGACTTCTTCTCCTCAAGACTCGGGCGTATCTGTTATGTGAGAGACGTTGAATCCGAAAGACCAGGTCTACAACGTTCGAGTGGGGAATATTCGCCGGATCCCGGTTTATTAGGATAGTTTGTTACACTTCTTTTACTATAAATAGATGGGGGCGGATCAGATTAAGGCACGCAACTTATACACACACTTTCGAACACTTTTGCTCTCTAGCTCACTGCAAACACAATACACAAACACTTGTATTCAAATTACATTGTAACACCTAGTTGATCCGCACCACATCCTGCACTGTATCCTGATATTTGAAGTAATAGAAGAACAAGGCAGCTGCGATTGTCAGCTCCCGAGGTTTTGTGCCGGAGATCTAGATTGATCAAGGGCTTTCCTCGTACATCACGTGTCAACCTTTACTTTTTCGCTCACTGTTTGATCATAGATACAGCTTTATATCCTGAGCCGTACCCTGAAACTATTTTTACAACTAATTTGATTAATATATTTTTGACACTCGTTTCTAGCACACTACCTCACTTAACTAATTTGATCACTAAATTGCTTCGGTAATTTTTGACCAAAACAATTTGGCGCCCACCGTGGGGCAAGTGGTGCTATTTTTGCTAAAAACTTTAGTAAAATCATTACTCGGTTTTCTTTTGTCAAAACTTTTTTCTAAATTGTTTTCAATGGCCTGGAGATCAAACATGAGCTCTTCCACCATGTCTGCTACAACCTCTGCAACAATTGGTTCGGTGCTTCCACCTCCTCCTCCAAGAATGCAAGCTTCATCACACGGAGCTGAAAGTCATGTAGCTCGGGATGTTATTCCCGCTCCCAGTACCCAGGGATCCGGTCCTATTTTGGCATCTAATGATGAAATTCTGAATTTGTTTGGTAGTGTACAGGAACAGATGAGGCAGCAACAGGAAACTAATCTGATGTTGATGAGAGAAATACAACTCTTGAAATCCGGCCCAAGTAGACCTGCTGAAGAAACTGTCACTCCTATACAGCCTAGGGCTTTGAACTTCAATTCTGCAGTTTACACTGAGGATAACCGGGGGAACATCGTCCCAAGCCATTCTCAGAATCATACCCCTGAGATACCCTCCTCGGTCAGGATGTCAACTATGAGGAGCTCAGGATATGCTTCAGGATATGGACAGAATCCTCAGACCGGTAACGTGTCAAATAATAATATTCTTGCTACTAACAACAATGGGTCTTTGCAGGATGCAGGTATGACGTCAACATTTACTAGGGAGCTTCAGAAATTGAAGGACATGATATCCAGTGTACCTGGAGTGGTCCAGCCAATTCCGGAAGTATCTCAAGACATCCACAGGATATCCCGCTTTGCATATCCTATCTGTGATGCTGAAATCCCAAAAAGATTTCAGACCCCCAACATGAAACTGTATGATGGGACTACGGATCCTGAAGAGCATATTGCCCAGTATAGGGAAAGGATGGAAATCAATCCTATCCCTCCAAATCTCAAGGAAGCATGCTTATGCAAGGGTTTCGGTTCTACCTTGACAGGATCAGCCTTAAAATGGTTGTTAAATGTTCCTCCTCACTCAATTACTTCGTTTGCTCATTTGGTTAATTTATTTAATAGTCAGTTTTCTTGCAGTCGGAGTTTTGAGAAACTAACCAGCGACCTTTACAGGATAACTCAAGGACCTCAGGAATCCTTGAGAGATTATGTGAACAAGTTCAGTCGAGAATCCTTGGATATCCCACATCTTGATGTTGCAACAGCTGTGCAGGCTTTTAAGATGGGGTTACAAAAGGATTCTCAGTTTTATCAGGATCTTGTAATGAATCCCTGCAGGAATCTCGACGAAGCTCGTAACAGGGCTTTGAGATATATTCGCTTGGAAGATGACAAAAAGATGCAAGAGAGGATGAATTCTACCTCAACCTACGAATCAACCAACAGGAAATCAGAATCCTCGTATAAACCATATCGCTCCAAGCCATATGTTAGAAATGATAACAAGAAAGTGAATGCTGTTGAAGACGAGGATCCTGAAGAATATCCTGAATTATCTGAATATTGCTTTTCTGTTAATATATCTGAGTTAATGTATGCTATGCAGGGTTTAGGAGACAAAGCTAGGTGGCCTCGAAAGAATCAGCAGAAAGCTGATTGGAAGGATAAATCCAAATGGTGTGCCTTCCATGAAGATTTCGGACATATGACCGAGGATTGCATTGCTCTAAGGAAAGAAATAAGTTACCTATTAAGCAAGGGGTACCTGAAGGATTTGCTGGGAAGGAAGAAGAATAAAGGTCAGGATCCTAAGAAGGATCCTGAACGAGCAGCATCACCCCCGGCAGATGCCAAAATAATTAACTTTATTTCAGGAGGATCCGACATTTGTGGGACTTCGTATTCGGCGGCCAAGAGACATGCAAAGGAAGCTAAGACTGAAAGGGGAGACAAACCAGCTAGGATGACTACCCTTACAACCGATAAAGTGATCACTTTTGATAGTGATGACAGGGATACTGTCCAGGATCCTCACCATGATGCTCTCGTAATAACTTTATATGTGGCTAACCATTTTGTACGCAGGATATTGGTGGACAATGGTAGCTCCGTCAACATAATTCAGCTGGAAACGTTGAAGAGGATGAATGTATCTCCGATGGACATTACTTCGAAGTCCACTGTGCTCGTTGGTTTCAGTGGAGAAGCCAGAAATACCGTAGGAGAGATAAAGTTACCAGTATATGTTGAAGGGGTCAACTCGATACAACGCTTCTGTGTGATGGACTCCTTATCCTGCTATAACATCATACTAGGCAGGCCATGGATCCATGACATGAAGGCTGTGCCTTCGACTTATCACCAGTGCATCAAGATCCCTACCCCTTGGGGGGTCGTCAAAGTTGATAGTGATCAGCAAGAGGCAAAGGAATGCTACTCATCCTCAATGAAATCCTCAACCAAGCCTAATCCAGCATAGCAATTAAAGATGCGGGCCCGGGATATCGTGGAGGCTTCAGAGCAGGATGTGAAGAAAGTTATCCTGGATCAGGATAATCCTGATATCTCGGTGCTCGTAGGAACCAATATCTCTCAGGATATTGAAGAATAATTAACTAACTTTTTGAAGTGCAGGATGTCAACATTTGCATGGAAGCATGAGGATATGACAGGTATATCCAAAGACATTATTACTCACAAGCTTGGAATTGACAGGTCGTTCAAGCCTATACAACAAAAGAGAAGGAAGTTTGCTCCTGAACGAAATGAAATTATCCAGGAGGAAGTTGAAAGATTGTTGAAGTCCAAAATGATCAGGGAGGTCAAGTTTCCAAGATGGCTAGCAAATGTAGTCGTAGTACAGAAGAAAAATGGGAAATGGAGAGTCTGTGTAGATTACACAGACTTGAATAAGGCTTGTCCTAAAGACCCATTTCCTCTTCCTCATATTGACGCAATGGTGGATGCTACTGCCGGGCATGAGATGTTAACATTCATGGACGCATCCTCAGGATTTCAGCAGATTCAAATGGAGCCTTCGGACCAGGAGGATACTGCCTTCATGACACCAACAGGTATTTATTGCTATACTGCTATGCCTTTCGGTTTGAAAAATGCAGGTGCAACATACCAGAGATTGGTGAACATGATGTTCAAAGATAAGCTGGGGGACACCATGGAAGTATATATTGACGATATGGTAGTGAAATCTAAAAAGGCTGAGGATCACCTTCAGGATATCAAGGGGGCATTTGATATCCTGGATCAGTATAACATGAAACTGAATCCTGCTAAGTGCCATTTCGGACTGGGGGTAGGAAAGTTTCTAGGATATATGGTGTCGAAAAGAGGCATAGAGGCGAGCCCGGAGCAAATTAGAGCTATCCTGGATATAAAATCACCTTCGAATATGAAGGATGTTCAACGGTTAACAGGCCGAGTAGCAGCATTGAACAGATTTATTTCAAGATCCTCGGAAAAATGCAAGGAATTCTATGATATCCTCAAGAAGAATAAGAAGTTCGAATGGGAAGCAAAGCATGAGGCAGCCTTGTAGGATTTGAAGCGATATCTCTCAACTGCACCTCTATTGATGAAGCCTGAAAATGGTGAACCACTATCCCTATACCTCGCTGTATCAGGGAATGTTGTAAGTGCCGTTCTTATAAAGGACCATGAAGGTCAGCAATATCCTGTCTATTATGTTAGTAAAAGTTTACTAGATGCTGAAACTAGATATTCTCATCTAGAAAAGTTGATATTAGCCCTAGTTATGGCATCAACAAAACTTAGACATTATTTTGAGACGCACAGGATTCATGTTAGAACCAATTATCCTGTTAAAAATGTGCTTAGGAAACCAAAGATGTCGGGTAGGATGGCTACGTGGTCAGTAAAATTGAGTGCTTATGATTTAGTATATGAGCCTAGAAATGCCATAAAGTCTCAGGCTTTAGCTGACTTTGTGGCTGATTTCAGTAGTGACATTCAGAGCGAAGTGGATTTAGAAGTACAGCAGCTAGGAGAAAACTTAGATTGTTGGACATTGTATACTGATGGTGCATCTAACATAAGAGGTGTAGGTTTAGGTATACTACTAAAATCGCCACAGGGGGACATATTACCCCAGGCTATTAGGTGTGAATTTCCTGCTACTAATAATGAGGCAGAATATGAGGCTTTAATTGCAGGATTAGAGTTGGCTAAAAATATGAATATTAAGAATTTGCAAGTATATGTTGACTCTTTGTTAATCACTAATCATTTTAATGGAACCTATGCAGTTAAAGGAGAGAAGTTAATCGAGTATCTCGAAATTCTCAAAAAATTAGCAGGATATTTCGATATTTTTACACTTGAACAGGTACCAAGAGAGGATAATGCTGAAGCTGATGCCTTAGCAAATCTGGGATCATCGGTCAGGATACCGGAAGGGACCCGAATACCAATATTACATATCCTATATCCTGCGACGAATCCTCGGGATAAAGAAGTAATAAGTATTCAGAATCCTGATGAGGAATATCTTGAGGAGGATCCTAAGTCCTGGACGGCTCCAATCATGAGATATCTCAAGGAAGGACACATCCCAAAGAATGAGAATCCTAAAGCCTTTAGAATGAAGGTATCACGATTCACTATTATAAATGATGTTTTGTATAAGAGATCTCTTGCAGGACCATATCTGAGGTGCTTGGAGAACCCCGAAACCAAAGAAGTACTTCAGGATATACATGAAGGGGATTGTGGCAACCATACTGGGGGCAGGCCCTTATTCTCAAAAATATTAAGGACAGGATATTATTGGCCAACGATGAGGAAAGATGCCGCAGAATATGCTCGAAAATGTGATGCATGTCAAAGACATAGTAACATATTACATCAGCCTGCTGAACCGCTATATCCTATTGTTTCCCCTTGGCCGTTTATGAAGTGGGGTATGGATATAGTGGGAAAGCTTCCAAAGGCTCCAGGAGGAAAGGTTTTCATGTTGGCAATGACGGATTATTTCTCCAAGTGGGTTGAAGCAGAAGCATTTGTTCAAGTTAGAGATCGGGAAGTGGTATCCTTCATCAAAAGGAATATCCTGACTAGATTTGGAGTACCAGCTAAGATAATTTGTGACAACGGATCTCAATTTATAAGTAAAAGGACTACTGACTTCTGCAAGAGTTGGGGAATCAAAATGATTACATCTACCCCGGTACACCCTCAAGCAAATGGACAAGCTGAATCCTCGAACAAGATAATTGTCAACAACTTGAAGAAGAGATTAGGGGCCAAGAAAGGAAGATGGGCAGAAGAACTACCCTTTGTTTTGTGGGCTGATAGAACGACGGTAAAAAGTGCAACTGGTCAAACCCCATTTTCCTTAGTATTTGGAGCAGAAGCAGTGATCCCGACAGAAATGGTGATACCTACAGCAAGATCCAACCTCAGGAATCCTGAGCAGAATCCTGAAGTCCTATGCCAGGAGCTGGATACTATTGATGAGACAAGAGATGCAGCACGGCTAAGAATGGCAGCATATCAACAAAGGATATCCAGAGCATACAACAAGAATATAAGGACTCGAAGGTTCAAAGTTGGAGATTGGGTGTTAAGAAAAGCTTTCCAGAATACTACTAATCCTGCTGATGGAAAGTTGGCCCCAAAATGGGAAGGACCATATGAGGTTGAATCGGAATCAGGAAAAGGTGCATACCGACTCAAGAATATGGAGGGGGATACGCTACCGAGATCTTGGAATGCTATACACCTTAAGCTTTATTTTAAGTGAGTTTAGAATTTAATTTCTAACTCAGGATGGTATGAATTCTATCTCTTTTAAATACGTTTGATTTGATTTATTGAAACCCAATACTGACTTAAGCATCGGAGGGGTGTTAGCCAAGCTAACACCCACCTTAATTTGAAGATGTTTTGTAGTATATGCTTCGGGATATAGCATCGGGATACATACTCAGGATACTTCGGAAGATTAGAGGATTGGCCCCCTCTCTCACGTATAAGGGATCCTGATCCCTTCACAGGTTTAAAGGTATTCACCTTTCTTCCGAATTGGGTTTAAACACCCCGCCTAGAGCGCAAGTTATTCGGGAATAGTTCAAGGTGGAGGGACCAATCCATGTAAAAGTGGCTGACAATTTCGTTACTGTTGGCTATATCCTGAATCCTAAAGGTATATGAGGATTGATCACCCTCTCTCACGAAAGGGTATTTTCATACTCTCTAAGGTTTAAAGGTTTTCACCTTTCTAAGTCTTGGAGTTTATACACTCCCGCCTGTAGCGCACGAAAATTTGGGATTTCCCCCAGGATACGAGGGATTTGTCTCCAGTACATTTTTGGGTTTTACCCCTGTAACACAAAAAATTGTCTATACAATTGGAACTAATGTCTAGAAAATTTCTAAGTGTCTCAGACAGGGGACATCCTCATTGGAAGAGTTGCAAAGGGATTGAAGTTTGAGAATAGAGTTATACTCTATTCCTGGTATGATCTTTCCTTTGGAAACGTTATTTGAGTTTTAGAAACTATGTTTGACAAAAGCTTAAACATCCAGATTGGGATAAATTCTCGGGATATATTTTCAAAATGTATTTTCAAGAATACTTTTCAGGATATTTGATTAAAATATTTGGAACTGATAATAGTTTGAAATTAAAACCTTGATCAAACAAGTAATGTCAAAACAGGTTTTAGAAAGTGGACTATCTTTTATTCTTTAAAAAAGTTTTCTATAAAGTCGATTGAATTTTTAGAAGTTCTATTTAATAAAAGTTTTCATAGTATATCACCGAGTATATTGATCAGGATATTTTTGAAAGATAGTTGTACAAAAATTTTGCAAAGCTAAGATCTGTAATAAGAAAGACAGAAAACAATAGCAAGAAAGATGAAATTATTTGAAATAAACAGTACTAGTTGATAACCGAAGGTTTCATCCTGAAACCCAGGACCCATCCACCTTCGGCTATCAAATTGTTTTGATGCAGAAATAAAAATTGTTCATAAGACATAAAATTGTTCAAACAATTCAAAGAGAATAAGCTTTAGGGGGCAGCGACTTCTTCGTTCACGATGATTTCAGCAGCATCCGTCTTGGGATCCGCCTCAGCATCCCTCTCAGCATCGGTTGCTTTTTCAACTGCTTTGGAAGATCCTTCGGCAGCTGCTTTGGTAAACAGTCTTGATTCTTTTCTCTAATTCCGCAGTAGGGGGAGCTACTTCCTTGAAATTTACTGCAAAGGAATAAAAAAGAAGGATATTAGCAAAAGATAAAAATCTAAAGGTACATGAGAACATTCATAACCCTGCCGGTGGTTAACCACTCCACCGGAAGGCTAGCACCCTCAGCAATGGAGTCTCGTTTGACGAAAAAGAACTTGCGTTGCCACCCGTCTTCATTTTTGGTGGCTTTAAGAATGAGGGGTTTGTTGGAAGTCGAAAAAAGCAAAAACTGGCTAGAGCCATGAGATCGAAGGCGGTAAGCGATTGGCAGATCTTCGATACAAAGGTCAGGACAATGAAGGTTTTTAATTTGGTTGAGAACGATTAATACCCTCCAGACCATGGGCATGGTCTGAGCAAAGGAGATATTTGTGATCCGAAAGAATTGCATCATAAATTCGGGAAAAGGGTATCGGAGACCTAGCGAGAAAGGGTATGCTGGAAAGCAAACCCAATCAGTAGAAGAAACATCCGATCGAATTAACCGATCGAATGGTCTAAAGACAGTGTTATCGGGGAAGGCACCGGAAGCTCTCAAAGCCGCAATGTCTGCGTTATCAAAGGCACAGACTTCCTTCTCAGGATTTTTGAGAAGATTCTGCTGAATAAAGGTGTCGGATGTTTCACCGGTTTGGGAATGAGTTCTGGCGGCCATTGCAGATAAAGAAAGAAAGATTGATAAAAGATGAACAGAAGTAGGGAATTACCTGGAGACTCCGTTGGAGATATCTGCTTTTCAAACAAGAAGAGAGAAGATATAGGAGCATTGTAGATCTCCATTGAGTTAAAAGCGCGTTGGAAGTTATGATGTGATCTTGACCGTCGTCTCGATTTAATTGCCTTAATTTACGAGATAAAACTTTTAAAATATATCTGTTGGATTGGTATACCAACAGATATATTTGGGGACAATTGTTATGGGCCATTTTCTGAGCGTACATATCTTGACTAATATCCTGCTTTTAATTGTTTATCTGTGACCAGGATACTGGACTGGGATATTGCTAACATCCTGGGCAATATCCTGAGGTTAATTGAATTAACCACGTGCAGGTTAGAGGCTGTGGGTTACTAACGGTCAGATGGACTTCTTCTCCTCAAGACTCGGGCGTATCTGTTATGTGAGAGATGTTGAATCCGAAAGACCAGGTCTACAACGTTCGAGTGGGGAATATTCGCCGGATCCCGGTTTATTAGGATAGTTTGTTACACTTCTTTTACTATAAATAGATGGGGGCGGATCAGATTAAGGCACGCAACTTATACACACACTTTCGAACACTTTTGCTCTCTAGCTCACTGCAAACACAATACACAAACACTTGTATTCAAATTACATTGTAACACCTAGTTGATCCGCACCACATCCTGCACTGTATCCTGATATTTGAAGTAATAGAAGAACAAGACAGCTGCGATTGTCAGCTCCCGAGGTTTTGTGCCGGAGATCTAGATTGATCAAGGGCTTTCCTCGTACATCACGTGTCAACCTTTACTTTTTCGCTCACTGTTTGATCATAGATACAGCTTTATATCCTGAGTCGTATCCTGAAACTATTTTTACAACTAATTTGATTAATATATTTTTGACACTCATTTCTAGCACACTACCTCACTTAACTAATTTGATCACTAAATTGCTTCGGTAATTTTTGACCAAAACACACACTTTGAGCAATAGTAACAGGAGTACTCGGGGTAGTAGCAAACGCGTTGTAAAACTCTTCTTCCATGTTTCGGTTTAAAAAAATTTCACAAACTTGCTTTCAAAGGGAATGGCAATATTCAAGCGAAATGGATTGCTTCAAGCGAAATGGAGACAACTTGATGCGAAATGATAACCTCTCAAACGAAATGAGTGATTTCGTGCGAAATGAAGATGTTTTCGTACGAAATGACAAACTTTCAAGCGAAATGGAGAGTCTGGTGCGAAATGGAGTCCAAATGTTCAATTCGTGCGAAATGAATTTATCATTTCGTGCGAAATGCTGCTGATGTCATGCTCTCGGCCAGTTTTTTGTCAAATTGATCAAGTTTTAGGTTGATTTTAGGTCTAATTCTTTGAAGGCTTTGTTAAAACAGTGTTTCGCTTATAATGTGAGAAAATCAAGCCATTTTAACCGTAAAATCTTGTTAATTTTGAAAAAGAAGGTGTAGAAGTCAGAATTTATGATGAAATCAAGCTGATTTGGTAAGAACTCCTCCTCCTAAGCTCTGATACCACTTGTAGGATCATTTGTATGACCAAAACGAGTCGTTCAGAAGAGTTCTTGTCAATACGAGAGGCGGAAACAAACGTATCGACTTAGAAACAGCTTGATATACACTCTAATTGTCTTGTTGATTGATATAACAGCTTTTTACAGGCAGTAGACACTTCAGCAGCACTTCGGCTCTGGAATCGAAAAGTTACCATTGAAAATGAACAGGACCACTATATATAGGCAGCTCATTCTGTGCGAAATGGGCAAGGCCCATTTCGTGCGAAATGGTCAGTATCCATTTCGTACGAAATAAACTTGTTCCATTTCGTGCGAAATGGTTACAATCACACTTTTCTCGAATTTCGTGCCCTGATCTTTCTAATCTAATACAAGACTCGATACAAGACGAAGTCGACAGACATATGCACCAACACTAACCCCTAAGCCCTAACCCCTAAGCCCAAACCCCTAAGCCCTAAACCCCTAAACCCTAAAACCTAAACCCTAACTCCTAAACCCTAACCCCTAAACCCTAACCCCTAAACCCTAAACCCTCAACCCTAAACCCTAAGGTTACTTGTGTTAGTTACGTCTTATTCGCCGTCAAGGCGTTAATTACGTCTTAAGCACTATGTAGTTGTAATTAGTAGAACTAATTACGTTGTTAGCGTGGTGATTTATGATTCGAGTGTGAAGATTTAGTTAAGTGTTTTGCTAGTTACGAAGTAATTAGCTGTTAATTACTTGTTAAGTACTTTAATCTTGTGTTATGTTTCTTTAATTACACTAAGTTATACTTAGTCTTTGTGAAGTAGCGAAAGCTACGTAACATTCTTGGGCCTTAAGTACTGCGAGTTAGCAGTACTGGACTGTAACAGTATTGGGCTTAGTCGTTATTGGGCCTGATGTATGTTGGGCCTTTAGTACTGCGAGTTAGCAGTATTGGACTTATACAGTGTTAGTCTTAGTGGTTATTGGACTTTAACAATACTGGACTTGTACAGTATTGGGCCTTAACAGTACTGGGCTTTAACAGTACTAGATTTTAATAGTGTTGTATTAGTTTACCTAAGTATGTCGTTTAGCTCAGTTAGTTGTGATTAGTGTATTAACTTAAGCGTTAGCGTAATTAGCAAAGCGTCATTAGGGTTCTTAGCTATTGCCTTAAGTACTATGTTAAGGGTTAACTATTTGATTAACGATAACTAGCGAAGCGTTGTTAGGGTTAACGACGTCGTTAAGTGTTAACTGTATAGTTAATTGTTATGAGCGAAGCGACTAGGGTTCTAACTATATCCTAATTACGTTCTTAAAGGTTTCGTATCTGGTTAGTTGTTTAGTTAACGGTTTCATTAGGGTTTTTAACTATGTCATTAATGATGTCCTTAAGGGTTAAGTATGTTCTTAAGGGTTAAGTATGTTCTTAAGGGTTAAGTATGTTCTTAAGGGTTAATCATATCGTTAATGGTAAATAACGACGTCGTTAAGGGTTAAGTATTTGATTAGCGAAGCGTCATTATTGTTAACATCATATATAATATCTTTATTAAAGATGGCCCCACAGGGGGTATGTCTTAATATACTTAGAAGCTGAAAGCGTATTAAGTAATTGATTAGCGAAGCGTCATTAATGGTATTAATGCTTTAGTATGTTATTAAGGTTCTTAATCTCGAAGTAATTACGTGTTAGCTATGTTAATCATTGATTAATGTGGTGATTAATGTGTAGTTAGTTATGTTAATCATGATTAAGATCGTGATTAAGTTGTTAATTACGTAGTAATTAAGTTAATCTTTGATTAACTTGGTTGTTATTCCTTAATTAATTAAGTTATTCAACCTGGATAGAGTCTATGAAATCCCTACAGCTCCATAGGTATGTCCATTTCCTTTATCAAGCTTCACTAATGTACCAGAAGACCTGCAAGAATGGGCAGATTCATACTTTGGTGTACAAGCCGTTGCGCGGCCGGTCAGACCAAAGTCAGTAATCATAGAAGGTAATTCCAGGACAGGCAAAACAATGTGGGCAAGATCTTTGGGAAGACATAACTACATATGTGTTCATATGGACCTCAACAAAAAAGTCTTCTCAAACACCGCTGACTACAACATCATCGATGACATACCACCACAATACTTCAAGCACTGGAAAGAGTTTATTGGAGCTCAAAGAAATTGGCAGTCTAACTGCAAATACAGCAAGCCAAGTCTTGTCAAAGGAGGCATACCAACAATCATACTATGCAACCCAGGACTGGGTTTTTCATACTGGGATCACTTAAACAAACCAAACATGCTGGGTTTGAAAGAATGGACTCTCAATAACGCTGTGTTCATCTTCCTCAACGAACCGTTATACAACACCAACAACGAGTCTGCGACGCCATTAGCTTAATTAATTATTGTTGTAGTTAATTATCTTTATTAATTCCATGATTTTGTACCAAAAGAAGCTATGACTTCAATGTTGTAATGTTATTTTATCAATAAATTACGTGTGATTGATTTTTAACTTCGTTATATCAACAATTTGTAACAGATAACATAGAAATGCCAAATATAAAAAATATATTACAAACCACAATACAAGATTAACAAAACCATAGACTTTATTAATGACCAACAGTACATTTCGTTACAAATTCCTACTCTAATGCAAAAGAACCGTCGACAACCGCCTGAATAACTTCAGGCATTGGCTCAACTTCGTTAATCGCCTATTCGCCAACCGGCTGACCAGCAGCATTAAGTGACTCGAACAACGCATCAGGTTCGGCCTGCAGAGCCTCAACCCACTCCAAAAAAACTGGAGTGCCAGCATTGAAATACAAAATACTAAAATTACAAAGCACAACGGCAGGGGCAAGCAAAGGCTGCTTGTTAAGGGGCATCGGCTCTCCTAGATTGAACTCCATAATGTTGGCATATAAATGTAAATATGGATACATATTTATAGACTACCAAAAATAGATACTACATATCACATGGTCAAAAAAAACTACTATATTTGCTCATTCAATTTTGATTGAAAGATGGACTTGACTAGCACATGGCTAGTAAACTATACATGATTTTCATTAATGAATTAATGATAATAGAAAACTAACTAAAATAATTATAAACTTTTAAAACTAATTAGTTTCACTAATTAAAAAAACCCGGCTAAACCGGTTATCCTTATCGTCTGCCGGTAACAGATAAATTCAAATTTCAAATTATCCCGCCCATCACTGTAGCCTAAGACTTGGGCCGACACACTAACTCTTAATGGAACAGGAAACATTCTAGAACCTTCGGCTCAGGGCTTAGTGAAAAAGCACTATCGCTTAGTGCAAAATCATTAAGGCTTAGTGAAAAAGCACTAAGCCTTAGTAAATAATATTGCAGACACTAATGACATAGTTAATTACCAACAGTAATCTAGCGTTGACTGGTCAAACAAAACCACTGTCGCCTAAAGCTCGGGGGAGCGTATATTCACTGCCGCCTACGGCTTAGTGAAAATTCGTTAAGGCTTAGTGCACACTAATCGAGAATTCAAATTTTAATTATCCCGCCCATCACTGTAGTCTAAGGCTTAGTGCAAAATCTTTAAGGCTTAGTGAAAAAGTGCTAAGGCTTAGTCAAAAAGTGCTAAGCCTTAGTGAAAAAACGCTAAGGCTTAGTGAAAATTCTAGAACCTTCGGCTCAGGGCTTAGTGCAAAAGCACTAAGGCTTAGTGAAAAGCACTAAGGCCTGTGCCGACACACTAACGCTTAGTGTATTATAGCTTAAGGCTTGGGCCGACACACTAACGCTTAGTGCAAAAGCACTAAGGCTTAGTAAACATTCTAGAACCTTCGGCTCAGGGCATAGTAAAAACTCTTATGGCTTAGTGATACAATTATGGCTTAATGCAACAGTAAATGGACACGTGGCACGTTCTCAGCCACACAAAAGCCGCCCTGCGGGCCCCAGGCTGCCAGTAATATTATAAGAGTGTGGCAGCCCGGAAAAACTACCCCTCGTCTATATAAGAGCATCTATATAACCCAATAATAGGATATAAAGTTTTTGAGAATTGGGTTCACTTCCAAAAACCCTCTCTCGAGGCGAAGCCATGGCGAATCGCCATTAGAGTTCAGATCGAAGCTCTGCTCATAACTACACACTAATTACAGCTGATTACCATCACATTAACAACAAATCTTCTATAGAAAAGGTATTTTACATTTCATTATCCATTCTACATTAAAATATACATGTGGTTACAAGAGAATCATTTCTCTGCAATACATCAAATCATCTTTTTTGCAAATGGACGAATACCCTCTAACATTCATCAAATTTCAAATGCAGATACAGTGGTTCCCTCCAAAAGCTGAGAATCTGGTCTATTTAAGGATGCAAGCATAGGAATAAGCATTCACAACAATCAACATCCCTTCTTCTTCAGTTCAAAACTCATCACCTGAAGCACCTGCTCAGAAAGACATCCACAACTTGGCTAAGAAGCGGAACTCCAACAGAACTCGCCGAACGCACATCAAACTAAAGTGTGGTTCTTCGGTTTACATAACCAAACCCTGCGGCTTCGAAGGCCATGGATTTACGCACAGGCAAGTTAATTACTGCACAGCAAGCCCAAAATGGAGTTTACTTCTCTGAGATATCCAATCCTCTCTACTTCAAGGTAAAGAAGCACCTGCAACGTCCGTGTATAATGGAAACAGACTACATCGAGCTGCAAATACGGTTCAACAACAACCTCAGAAAGCAGCTGGATCTTCACAAGGCATACCTGAACTTCAAAATATGGACAAAGCTGACTCCATCAACAACTGGCTTTCTGAACCGATGCAAGTTCCACTTCATGAAGTTCTTGGACAACCTGGGAATAATTAGCTTGAACACTTGTATTATGGCATTTGATT
>CM060427.1:156961735-157037195 GCA_030545235.1 Helianthus tuberosus | reverse complement strand
GGTAGTTCGGACTCCATGTGGGGTCCGCTCAATGGCTATTTGCATTTATCTTTTAAATAATGATTTCTTATATTTATGATTTTGACCTATAAAAAGAAAAAAAAACATAACTTCATTTCTAATACTAAACTAGTGTGATTCCCACGCGCTACGCGGCTGGAATTCAGTCGGTATCAGTTTGGTTCATTACGATATCAGCACACGTTACAATAATCGGAAACGAAAACATTACATCGATCGAAAACAATAAAAACGAATATCGATATCAGTACCGATGTTGTTCAGTTGATATCAGTTTGATTCTTCTGTATTCTATGTTTTCTATTTTAACATTGCGATTTTTTTTTTTGGAAAATGGATACTGTGTTGGTACCGTATCAGACCAAATCGAACCGATTGAACAACATCTGTATCGGTACTAGTATTTATATATTGTTTTTGCTTTCGATAAACTAACACTGCATCACTACCATACTGTACCAAATTGAACCTTACAATATCAATATCAATATCGATATGCATTAATTTTTATGTTTTTTTCTTTGATGACTCATCGTATCAAAAAAGTTATATTAGAAAAATATATGTTTAAAATCAATTAGAGTAACAAAACAATAAAATAATAAATACTTTGAAACTTTGAAAAAACATTTTTAAATTACTGTTCATCGACAGATTCTATTAATATGTATAATAATTAACACATCTATATACTTCAAATTTACTCCAACCTATCGAAAATATTAGACAATAATTTATATTTCCTACAACCACAACGAGTTCTAGTGATGAAAAACCCCCAAGTGGTCCAATAACGAGGATGATGAAGTACTTTCAGCATGCTATGGACTAGGGATGGGATTGGTACCGTACAGAAAATACTGATACGAAATTTGAACAAAACTAGGTACCAAATACCGTACCGAATATATTTGTATGGTACGGACATGGGTATTTTGGTAAGGTACCCGTGCTTGGAACCATTTTTTTATTTTTTATTTTTGAGCACTTTACAAGTACTAAATATGTAAAATCGGTATGAATACCAATATGATACAAGTACCAAATAGGTAAAATTTATATGAGTACCATAAATACTATAATACGAAATAAAACATAATATAAAAAAAAAAACTTTTAAAGTTCTATATAAAATTCGGCACTAGTACCCGTTTCTACCCGTACTTGTACTAATACCGAAAGTACCAAGTACCAAAATCGATATGGGTACGAGTACGGATATTTGGGAAAAACAAAGCTCATCCCTACTATGGAGTATGGACCAACAACATAGTTTGGTGAACAGTTGCAAATGTTGATTTACGTAAGAGAGTAGTAGTTCATCATACGTTTTGATACAATTTAGTTGAGCACTTTGGGTCGATTATAGAATAGCTTTAGTTTATGTAGTTTTTTCTGTTTTTATTTATGTAATGTTACATTTTGATTTTTTAATTGCATTTAATTTTAATTTCATATTGAATTATATTCTATTATTTGAATGAAATTAATATAAAAGTAAAATTATTATATACTTTTCTTTTAAAAATGTGTTTTGAGGTTTGAATTTATGTTTTGGTTGTGTAGTAATAATAATAATAAATCTTCCTCCTAATCAGTCATAGTTGGTGGTGATCAATCACTATAGATGTCTTGCACAAAGTTAGTTATACACCACCAAGGATTTCCCAGAGGCACAACTGCAAGTTTAGCATGCATTGTCTGTCTGTCTGTCTGTCCCCACTGTACGTAGTATCTATCTATCTATCTATCTACCACTAGCCTAATTATAATAATCACTTGTTACCTGCAGGCAGGTCGCCATCTACTTGCCTTGTTATGACATTTTCATGGAACAAACAAACTGCCCCACCAATCCTCCTTCCTTCCTTATGCCCCTCTAGCTGGCTGCAGGTTCACTCGCTTGTATTACTTGTTATCCTCTTGAACTCGCAAGGTCCCGTATGCAGGTACCTACCTACCCACCCACTTCACATATATAACTAATACTACTGCGGCTATTTCATCTGCATCACTGCAATGCTCAAACTCTTCAATGCAGGCAGGCATTTAAAGATGGTAAAATGCCTCCTGGAGTCTGGAGGACCTCTCCACAAGCAATTTGCTGGGCTACCCTTGAGCCAGTCAGTTCATCTATATCTTATCTTGTATTTTACAACCTCAAAGTCAAACGTATTATCATCTTTAATTTCTGTTTCTTGTGTCAGGTGAGGAGACAACTTTTTTTTTTTGAACGGCAAATTTGGATCACTAACGGACCACTGGAGTATCATCGTGCCACCAGCGGAACCACCCGATCATATCCATCTCCACTAGGCATAAAACCTATACACCAATTCAGAAGGAAACCCAATAAATATGGGAAAATCCCCCTTGTGGGAATCGAACCCAGGACCTAATAGTCCCAAAGTCTTATCCCACCCCCAAGATGCCACTAGACTATAAAGCCATGGTGACAGAAGCACCGATCCTGTGACTATTCTTGGCGCAAACTTCAGTGCTGGCTTTGTTGCAGGTGCTTTTACCGTCATCAAATAGAGGTACTGATGTCTTCAGCTTGTCTTTCAGTTGGTTTGGTTACAGTTACTGCCTGTCTGGTTATGATGTGAATATGGTTGTTACAGAAAGATGACCACAAGACAGACATTAGTTGATATATGAACTACCGTCATTCGTTTCTATCTTAAAGCAAAAGTGTTTGTGAAATTGGAAAAGATAAGCAATGTTGATTAATGCCGGTTGGTTTGGAACAGAGACGGAGGAGTGAGGGGACTATTCATGGGAGTTGGGCCTCGTGTTGGACGTGCAGGCCCCTCAGTTGCTATTGTAGTGTCTTCTTATGAAGTCAAGTATGTATTACAAAATAGAAAAACATCTCAACCTTAGTTTCTTTAATTACAACGTACGTACTGCAAAATGAATGCAACAATTATATGATGTTGTTTGAACCATGCAAGACCATCTTCAAGATGGGAATGTCATCAATTCAATAAGCCCTAGTAACTTTTTTAACAGTCTCGTCCTACATACAATACCTACCGGCAGATACATACCTCTTTGCTGTTGAAACAAAACAAAACAAAAACAAAATCTGTTTGTTTGATCCATTGCCAGTCAAGTGTCTGCTTTAACAGGGACGCTTTGAGATGCCGGCACAGACACAGGCAAATCTACAAGTGTGCTAGGAGGTGCGAAGTACATGTGTAGTGACATGATGCAGATAATAATACCCAAAAGGAGCTGCAAAAACCACAAGTCTCTTTGTTAATGTAAGTCACACACACACACACACACACACACACATATATATATATATATATATATATATATATTAATAGTTGAACCCTTGTTAAAGTGAAATGACAATAACTATGTTGGAAAACATAGTTATAACTAACCAACCACCTCTAGTCACTTTTGTTACCATTTCTTACTCTCTAGATAAAGTGAAATGCCACTAACTCTGATGAGAAAAAAATAACGTACTTGTAATGTTGGTTTGAAAGTAAAGAGGAACACTGATAAAACCATTGTCAGCAGCATAGCCATTGATGTCGAGTAAACCTGCAACAACCATATAATGGTATTTAGAAAACGCACTTAAAAAGGTCAAAAAAAAAAACCCATATAACAGCTATCAATTAGGTTTGGCAGTTATCAAAGCAGGTGATGCATCACAGAGTCAAACTGATCACACACTATCATCTTAATAATATATGCAAGCATTAAAGCATTATGCAGAAACTTGCCATAGCTGATTCTAGAAGCTACCCACTATTATTAAATTGGTGAAAATGCAAGTTAAGCTGTAACTAATTACATAACAAGTTGAGGTACTTTGGTCAACCAAATGGCTAGCATGGACTCGTATACTGTGAAAATAATGCAAAATCCTATTAGATTCAAACCGTATCAAGTTATAACTACAAGAAAAACAATTAGTAATAAGAAAAGTTGAGACTTCTTAAGGAGGTACTAATAGGGTAAGTGTTTATACTACAATAGTGATGATGACAAACATAAGAAATTTATATAAGTCGGAAAAAAAGAGTAGAACCTTCACGATATTGTCAGCATACTTCATTAACCATGACACCAGAAGACCAGTGGAACCTAGATTTAATACCACCAGCCATGTTGTGATGGTGTAGCCATTGAAAAGGCGGTCCCACCAAGGCCCGTTTTCAAAACCTCCTCTAAAGTCATCCAGAAAAAGCCGCCCCATGTTAAAAATTGCCCCAAACCTGAAATAAACATGTAGCAGCCAACCCTATAACATCATAATGACCTTTTTTACTATAAAAAAAAATGATAACGAATAAAATAACCTACGTATACAGCTGAACATTCTGCCAATATAAGGTGTCATTATTCTTCTTCATTAAAAATTCTGTATAAACCCCAGCCAGGGCCGAAAGACAAGCAGATAAGACGCCCAACATGTACCCCTGAATTGGTGATGAGAACAGGGAGTCACAAGATGCTTCTCCACATCCTTTAACCTGTATCAGCAATAACAAATAAGGTACCATCTCACTATTAGATTTTACAGGCGTCAGGCAGTCGCATCAGTGAACTAGTTGGTCGAAATATATGTGACAGATAGATCAAGAAATACATCAACGAGTCTGAAACTGTCTATACAGCTGACCCATCAATAGAATAAAATTTTACAAGTATCAAGTCCTATTTTATGAATTTTCAACAAAATCTTTTCAATTATATGAGCTAAAAGCGTATGCATAGAAAATTCATCAAGGGGAAGACATGGGATTGGTACAACAGGTGCAAAAACAAACGTGGATACGGGTAATAGCACCTGGCTTGTGGTTGTTCCAACTGCCAATAAAACTATTGCCATCCACTGCAAATTGGATAGCTTCCTCTTCAAGAACAACCTAAAGCATAAAAAAGGAAATTCGACCTCAGAACAAATACAATTAAAAGCAATTGAAATTAGTGGGTACATTTACAAAGTTATGATATGATAAATTCCTAATGACAAAATAGCAGGGAACTTACCTAAACAATATTCCTGTAGTGACAATCTTTAAATTTCCCATGATTTGATATGTGGATGTATCAACATATGTGAGGGTGGCAAACTGAACATTATTATGGATGAGGTATATAATAGAGGGGATAGGGTACAAGCGAACACTCTTCCATTCTGTTGTCATTCTTGGAGGAGGGGATTTCTTACACTCTCTCCAGAGAAAGATGCTAGATACCAGAAGCTGCAATCCATAAGCAAGCAACCCAGTTAATAAATAAGAGGTTGAGACGACTGTAGTAGAAGAAGCCAATATGACATGAAGCATCCAGTCCACAAACAAACCCCGAAAAAAGTAATAATTGCTTAAAAGTGGATATAAATACCTTAAAGATCTCAGCAAGAAAAGGAATAGTTGCGTAGTCATACTTGTATCCCCCATCGCTCTGTGACAATGTAGTCAAAATTCCCTGCCATGAAGGATGAAAACACACTTTGTTCAATTAGTAGCTGAACAAAAAAAAAAAAACATCACAAAGTTGTACATACAAAAAACTTGCAGCTCTTCAAGTGTCCAAAAACCCCTAATAGCTAAGGCCTTAACAATGACTGATTATAAATTAACAACTCAACTCATTATGGTATTACATAGAAAGAAAGGTGAATAATATCCAAAATAAGTAGTGTGAGATTTTCACTGCAGCAATAAACCCGAAACCTAATAAGGAACGGATCGAGAGTGTATCAACATCTAGATCCACACACATAACCTTAAACCTAACCAAATGTGCACTGAATTACGAAGCAAAAATGAGGAGAAACAGATTTAGTAGGTTATGAGCATCATGTTCTACTAAGGAATAGAAATTAGGGTTGCGAAAGGTACCTGAGAACTGGTGAGAAGAGTGAGGAGCGATGCTACGACGTACCACTGCATCTCATCCTCCAGCGATTTCTCCGATCCTTGATTTGATTTGATTTGCTTTGCTTACACACAGCCCAGCCCAGCCCAGCCCAGGAAGAAGAAGAAGAAGAAGCTATGTACGTTAATTTACTTGTATCATTTCCAATCAACCAAATCTAATATTTTCACAATAAATATCACTATCAAATACAAGTGTTAAATAGTCGGACTCAAAATGTTATAAAATAAGTAGTTAATGAGCCAGGACGTTATTTTTTTTTTTTTTTTTTTTTTACTCAAGTGGTTAAAACCTCTAAAACACAGAGTCTCAAAAGGTAATTTACTATATATGATATTATTATTTTCGATTTTTATGTTGGGCTATTACGCCGAATATTACCATATACACTAGATGATTCAATAGGTATCTTGTCGTGGGGGACGTTTAGGGATCTTTCTTGGTTTCGTTCGTCACGCTAATGAGACATGTTACGATAAATGAAAAATAAAACCCAAAAAATAAAGTCGTAACATAAACGTAGGCTCAGCGATAAAACATTGAAATGCCATTAAAACGACCAACAATAAATGTTATAAAAAACGCAACGAAGAAAAAAGCAAAACTAAAACCCCAAAAAAGGAACCATTTTTGAAACGGTTTGAAAAATTATTGAAACATTTTGAAAAAAATAACTGATCAAGAGGGGCGGCTCATTTTAGCATGACTCATTTTAACAACAATCCACTATTCATTTCATCTCCAAAATGTATATAATAGTTAGAGTAAACTGCAATTTTACACCCTGAGGTTAGGGGTGATTGGCACTCCTACCCCCCTAAGGAAATAATTGCAAAATTACACCCCACTGTTTGACCTTATGTTGCACTTTTACCCCCCGCCGTCTAATTGAGTAACAGAACTGTTAAGTCTAAGTTGAAATGACTATATTACCCTTCCATTTTACCCCCCAACAGTTATGTGAAGTCGCACAATTACCCCCCACTGGTAAATTACTAATTTGTCCTTTTCTATTACCCCCTGTACTTTGTGATAACACACAACATTACCCCCTGAAATTTACAAAACCCTTCCCGCCAAAATCAAATAGCTGTTCTTTGATCTAAAACCTAACAAGCAAATACCTGAAACGTAACAATCATACCTATTTAAAAATCTGAAACGTAACAATCATACCTATTTCTATAAGGTGTTCACACCAACAAGCAAATACCTGTTCAACCAGTGGGAATGCATACAATCATACCTGCAATGTCAACATAATGAGTGTATACATCCAGAATCATAATTCATGTACATAAGTGTATACATCCAGAATCACAATTTGGAGCACATAAGTGTGCTGCTAATGTGAACTGTGACCATAAGTGTATGCACATGAGTGTATGCACATGAGTGTATCCAGAATCTGATTAAGCCCAAACTTTGAGATGCAGACTCATGATCTCATTGGATCCACCAACGAGCTCCTGTCCTATAAAAACAGCTGGGACACTTGGCTTACAACCTAAGGCTATGAGTTCCTGCTCAATTTGCTGACCATCTGGGCGTTCATCAAGCTCATAAACAGCAAGAACTCTTGCTGACCAGCTGGGACAGTTGGGTTTGCCACTACACATACAATCAACTTATGGGACAGTTGGGTTAAATTTATTTTAGAGTAAACTGCAATATAACCACTGCTCTATCTTTCACCAATCTTGTGACAATGGCCATTACACATACAATCAACTTATGCCCAAACTCTGGTTGATCATGTATAAAAATTGTACCAAACTCTGTTCAACTGCAAATGCATATTACACATAAGCTGATGTGCTAATGCATCCATCAGTTTAACAGAAGCTGATGTGCTAATGCAGACCTGGTTTGGTACAAATGCATACAATCATACAATCAACTGCAAATGCCTTGTGCTAACAGAAGCTGTTCAACTGCAAATGCATACAATCATACAATCAAAACAGGCTGCAAATGCATACAATCAAACAAGCTGCAAATGATTAAGCACACCCTGTAAATGCATACAATCAACTTATGCCCAAACTCTGTTCAACTGCAAATGCATACAATCATACAATCAAAACAGGCTGCAAATGCATACATCAGTTAAGTTAAGTTAAGTTAACCTACATATTACACAAAAGGTTAACCTACATATTACACAAAAGGTTCGATTAAGTTAAGTTAACCTACATATTACACATAACCTAAATAACATCCATCCGCTCAACTCTCCGGTGGTAGATGGAAGTTGAGGACAGGCCTCCCAAACACGGAGACCACCAGGTGGAGCACCAAAGATGAGCTTGATAAGCTCATCGTCAGGTCAACTGTAGAAAAACCAACAGTGAACCAAATCAGACCCTAAACCCTGTTTTATAACATGATAATGACTAAATCTGACACTGATTAACTAACATTGGCCGATTATACCTTTGGTGTGGCGGATGATATAGCGGATTATCCAAAAGACCGGCATTTCCACTGAGAATGAACGATCGGACGAGGAGAAGAACGACGGCTGTGGTTGTTGTGATCCGACGAGGAGAAGAACGATCGGACGAGGAGCAGAATGATCGGAAGAGGAGATGTCACCGTCGCCGTCGCCGGAGGGACACGGATCGCCGGAGAAGAAGGTAAGGTCGATGGTGGGAAGGTTGGGGGGTAATTATGCGGTGGTATGATTCTTATAGGGGGTGTTGTATCAAATAAGCTTGATATAAGAGCAAAATGACATTTATACCCTTTGACCGTTAGGTTATTATGTTGACTGGTTACTCAATTAGACGGCGGGGGGTAAAAGTGCAACATAAGGTCAAAAAGTGGGGTGTAATTTTGCAATTATTTCCTTAGGGGGGGTAGGAGTGCCAATCACCCCTAACCTCAGGGTGTAAAATTGCAGTTTACTCTAATAGTTAATAGTTAATACCCCGCCCGCGTTGCGGGGCGATGGCCGAATAATGAGCGAGTGTTAGGCAGCTCATTGACACGAAAAACAATTAAATCGAGTCAATCATTTAAAACAAAACACTTTTATAGTTTTGATAAAAAAAAAAACTAAAACAATGGCAATATTGGAACTTTTAACTGAAGGAAAGTTGTATTTTTTTTACTGGCGTAAAATCGTAATTTGCCAAAAGCTAAAGTGATGGTAGTACTGTAAATTTGCACCAGGGGCAAAATTATAAATTTTCACAGGGACAAATTCGTAATTTTGAACTTGGGGTAATAGCGTAATATAAATTTGAACTAAGGGCACAATCGTAATTTTAAGCTGGAGGCAAAATCACAATTTTATTTTGAACTGAGGACAAAATTGTAATTTTGAGTTGGGGGCAAAAACATAATTTTATTTTGAACTTGGGAAAAAACGTAATTTTAAACTGAGTGCGAAATCATAATTTTTTAAATGGGGAAAATCACATTTTTGAACAGAGGGCAAAATCGTAATTTTTAGCTGTGGGCAAAAACAAAATTTTATTTTGAACTGGGGGCGAAAAGGTAATTCTGAGCTGAGGGCAAAACCACAATTTTATTTTGAATCGAGGGAAAAATCGTAATTTTGAGCTGGGGACAAAAGCGTAATTTTATTTTGAGCTGGGGGCATAACCGTAATTTTAAAGAGGGGGAAAAACGTAATTTTAAAATGGATATAAAATAATAAACTGTTTGGTCCAATAGGGTAGTGCAAGGCAAAATCGTAATTTTGAATTAAGGGCAAAATCGTAATTTTGAGATGGGGACGAAAGCGTAATTTTATTTTGAGCTGGGGGCAAAACGAAAATTTTAAGCAGGGTCAAAAACGTAATTTAAAATGGGTATAATATAATCAAACGGTTGGGCCAATGGGGGAGTGCCAGGCAGCTGCCTGGCACTATTCCCCCATCTTGAAAATGTAAATCGTAATTTTGAATTAAGGGCAAAATCGTAATTTTAAGATGGGGACGAAAGCGTAATTTTATTTTGAGCTGGGGGCAAAACGAAAATTTTAAGCAGGGTAAAAAACGTAATTTAAAATGGATATAATATAATAAAACGGTTGGGCCAATGGGGAGTGCCAGGCAGCTGCCTGGCACTATTCCCCCATCTTGAAAATGTATGGGGAAAATCACATTTTTGAACAGAGGGCAAAATCGTAATTTTTAGCTGGGGGCAAAAACAAAATTTTATTTTGAACTGGGGGCGAAAAGGTAATTCTGAGCTGAGGGCAAAACCACAATTTTATTTTGAATCGAGGGAAAAATCGTAATTTTGAGCTGGGGACAAAAGCGTAATTTTATTTTGAGCTGGGGGCATAACCGTAATTTTAAAGAGGGGGAAAAACGTAATTTTAAAATGGATATTAAATAATAAACTGTTTGGTCCAATAGGGTAGTGCAAGGCAAAATCGTAATTTTGAATTAATGGCAAAATCGTAATTTTGAGATGGGGACGAAAGCGTAATTTTATTTTGAGCTGGGGGCAAAACGAAAATTTTAAGCAGGGTCAAAAACGTAATTTAAAATGGGTATAATATAATAAAACGGTTGGGCCAATGGGGGAGTGCCAGGCAGCTGCCTGGCACTATTCCCCCATCTTGAAAATGTAAATCGTAATTTTGAATTAAGGGCAAAATCGTAATTTTAAGATGGGGACGAAAGCGTAATTTTATTTTGAGCTGGGGGCAAAACGAAAATTTTAAGCAGGGTAAAAAACATAATTTAAAATGGATATAATATAATAAAACGGTTGGGCCAATGGGGAGTGCCAGGCAGCTGCCTGGCACTATTCCCCCATCTTGAAAATGTATGGATAAGAAACTAGGTGATGCCCCGCCCGCGTTGCGGGGCGATGACCGAATAATTCTCAACCAATTAAAAAAACAGTACTATAGTTTTGGTAGAAATAAAAAGTAAAAAGAGTGTTAGGCAACTTTTTGACACGATTTTTAGCTAGGGGCAAAGTCATATCTTTATTTTTACTTGGAGGAAAATCATTTTTTTTCCCGATGGTAAAATCCTAATTTTTAGCTAGGGGAAATCGATATTTTTATTTTTCACGGGGGAGCAAAAACGTAATTTTGAATTGTGGGTGATATCATAATTTTGAACCAAGGGGAAATTCGTAAATTTTAGCTGGGGGCAAAAGCATAAATTTATTTTGCACTGGGAGCAAATACGTAATTTTAAAATGTGGGTAAAACCGTAATTTTAAAGTAAGTATAAAATAATAAACTGGTGTAAATTCGTAATTTTGAGCCGAGGGGAAAAACAAAATTTTATTTTTAACTGGTGCGGAAACGTAATTTAGGCTGACGGTAAAAGCGTAATTTTTTTACCGAGAGAGAAATCGTATTTTTTAGCTCGGGGCAAAAGGGTAAATTTATTTTGAAGCTGGGGCAAAACCGTATTTTTTAACGGGGGGCAAAACTGTAACTTTAAAGTGGGTATAAAATAATAAACTGGTTGGTTCAATGGGTATTGCTCAACGCCCATTTGAACCAATGGCAGAGAAACACTGTTCCGGGGCAAAACCGCAATTTTAAAGCGTGTATAAAATAATAAATTGGTTGGTCCAATAAGGGAGGGGCGGCCGCCCATTTCAGCCAATGGCTGCGAACAACTATTCCCGCCCATGAGAATTGTATACGTTGAAAATGAAAATGAAAATAGTTGATGCCTGCCTGCCAATACAAACAAACAATCATCTCAACAAACAAACCCACCATTCATGAACTCTCAAACCCATAATCCCTCCCTCCCTCTATAAAACTTCAAAATGATTTTTCACATTAGCAGTAGCCCCATATGTGAATCTCAACTGCCATTTTACAACTTCTTTCTACTGTTAACGGACTCTTGAACCTCGTAATATAGATATAGATATCCAGTCTTTTGCTACTCTCTGCACATTTGCTTATAGCAAGGCCTGAAGGTACTCTTCACACCATTTTAAGCACCTTTACACTTCCACCCGAATTGGCTGCAACAATCATATTTGATTTCTCCCTCCAGCAAACACTTGAAACAAACTGACCGTTGCTCTCATCACCAGAGATGGAATCGCTACATCCGAATTTGTAGGAGGTAATAGGCATCGGGAAACTTTTGTGATACGCAAAAACCTGAATAGAAAAATAACCGTTGTTACAGGCCCAACTTATTGGATAGTGCTTACCTACTTAGCGATTATTGCGAATAATACCTCATTGGATTCGGAACCACATGCAATATATCCGTCCAGAACAGATAATCCAACAAAGTTCTGAGTAAGATTAAAAGAAAATGGTCAACAGACTCATTTGATAAAAAAACATGAATAAAAATGTTAAATGCTTGAAATGGGTGTCTACCCTTTCATTGCGGTGACCTTTGTAGGTCATGCAGCAAGCATCAGTCGAGGTCCCCTCCAAGCTGGTTTTTTTAAGGTCCCAAAGCTTTAGTGTGCTGTCAGTAGATGCAGACACGAGGGAATCCGAATCCGAAAATTTTACATAGCTTACCGCCTTCTGGTGGTCGGCTAACGTGCACCAGGGAATCCTAGTATGTCTAAGATCATAGCAGCGTATCTTGTAGTCAGCAGATCCAAAAGCCAACATATGTGAAGAGCATGAAGAGAACTGAACACAGCACACACTGGCACCACTTCTGATTGTGCATGTTGAGGTTTTCTGAACAATATAATTCCTTATTCGTACATTTTTCACTTTATTGATTTACGCCAGATGGGATTTAAGACTTAAAAGCTAGAACTGGAATAAGGGCATGTTTGGGTAAGCTTTTAGAAACAACTTATTGACTTATTGGCTTCTTGGAAAAGTCAGGATTTTGTGACTTATTGACTTATTGGTTTTTTCCCCTCACATACACTCTCTTTGCCAAACATCATTTTAGAGCTTATGACTTTTCAAAAAGCCAATAAGTCAATAAGTTGTTTCAAAAAGCTTACCCAAACATGCCCTAAGAAGATTAAATTTTTTTTTCACCATTTTGAAGTTTCAAAGAAAAGGTATTGACATAAAGTGGTCTTTACCTTTGAATTTTGATTTTATACAAGCTCTAAAAAATTTTATAAATCTGGTTAACTACCTAATAGTCAGAGAGAGAATTACATTGTTTAAGCTCCATAACTTCACTGAACAATCATCGCTTCCACTAGCAAATTGCGTAGGGTCCACATGAGAGAAGTCGACACACCAAGCCCTCCTTTGGTGTTCTGTATAATGAGATAGTCCTTGACCAGTGCACGCATCCCACACCTGAGGTCCATTTATGCCGTATAATCAGATTGCGTTGTGAAAAACATAAAAAAGAAGCATATTAAGACACACACCTGAATCACACCATCATAATCTGCTGATGCCAAACAGTTCTTAAGGTACTTGTTCCAACAAACACAGCTAAGCTTTGATTTGTTCAGCAACTCAACCACAGGATAATTAACATCAACATAATCACGTAAAAGTGTGGCAAACTCAAAAATCTTTATTTTCTTAGATATACCAGCAGCAGCAATGTAGTTCTCATCGCGATCAAAGCTCAAAGAACAAATCACATTTGCAGAGTTCAGAATATTGTCCATTTCTGACATCCCAGACACCTCAAACTTACTATATCTTATGAACTTGCATATACCGTTGAGAAAATCATCACTGTAACCAACATGCTTCTCTTGCACAGAACACCTTTCACGATTCCTTAACAAGTCGAGGTCATTGCGTTCATTAGAGACAGCTTCACTAAGTTGGAGTTGTGACCTCTTACTGAAATAAGCAGTTTCAAGCTGGCTGATACATTTCTTCATCCTTGTCTGCAACATATTTGATACATTGTTGTGCTGAAAACTATTCATATCAGTTTCTAACATCTGTATATACTGATGTAGCTCCAACGCATGCTTTTCCTTTTGTTCCTTTAGTGAAACTAGAAAATCAAGTAAAATGTCGAACTCGACATCTTTACTCTTGTCAACTATGACAGAATAAGTGCTCTGGGGGTACAAGTCTTTTGTTCCACTTAATAGTTGAGACTTTAGGATTTCCCTGATACAAGTATGTATGTATGTCGGATCATAAACTTAATTTGATCTGAGAAAGATTATTGGACTATACATGTTATGCACCTAGGCTCAAGTATGAAAACCTAAATGTGTGTCCACAAGTTCACATATATCAAGTATTACAACATTTTTGTCATATAGATACAAACCATCATGAATAACTTTGGTATCTAAGTTGTATAAGAGGACCTAGGTCTGGAAGCGGTTATTATTCAGTCGGGTAGGAGTAGAATGTTTTTGCAGGAAGCATAATAGAGAAGATGTGTGTGTAGCTAGCTACCTTGTTGTTGGGCGAGAAGAAGGGTGGGGATGAAGCAACCAAAGACATAGGCCAGCTTCCTGTGGATGATGAGAAATAAAAGTTGGGGGAAGGATCCGGTTATGCAAATCTGAAATTGCTGCGGAATGCATCTCCACTGATACAAAGGAGGAGCAGCAGAGTATCTGTGTAACATGCATGATAAACAAAAACATTAATTAATAATTTAGAAGCAGAAAGAAAGTTGTAATAAAGATTGTTTTCGAGTGTGTGAGTGTGACCTCAAATAAGAGAATGCCGAGGCTGTAAACATTTGCAGAGAAGAGATCATCCTCCTCCTCCTGGTGTGGAGAAGGAGGAGGAGCATACCAACGTTTTTCGAGTTCAAGGGTTACATGATAAGACGAGGAGGAGTAGTGCCGGGTTGAAGAAGAAGAAGAAGGGAAGTAAATGATCTGATTTGATGGCAACAAAAGAAAATTGGAAAGGCGTAAATCGGGCAAAGCATTTCCCTGAGAGTGGGCGAAATCGACAAGCTCAACAACCTGTGCATACATCCTCAACCGCTCTATTTTATCATCGTCATGCTTTACCCATAGCCACTCCCTCAAACTCATCCCCTCCTCCTCCTCCTCCACACTCATTTCCTTAACAAAACTCAAACCCTCCCTAAAAGCAAAAGCTTCACATCACAGACCACCCATTGTTGTTATTTTATAATAAAAGGGTGGGTGGGTGCCTCAGTCAGTCAGTCAGGCCTTTTTATATTAACTGGATGCAGATATCAAGGTCCCTTCCCATGCTATTTTATTATATGTCATCAACTGGAAATGTTAAAAAAAAGAGTTAACTGCCATTTTCGTCCCTGTGGTTTCCATTTCAGTCTATTTTTCAAAAATGCGTCATTTTCCTCCCCGACGTTCTGTAAAGGTGCCATTTCAGTCCAAAAATCATAACCCAGTTAAGTCGGTTTGTAAATAAGGACTGATTGTGTAAATTTGTAACATAAAGGACCATTTAAGTAAAATGTATAAATATTAATATAATTATAAAATATATATAATATATATATATATATAATGTATACACACCGCCGCCGGAACCGGAGCTCCGGTGGTCACCACCGCCGCCGCCGGAACCACCACCATCAACGTCATCATCTGTTATCATCATCATCGATCATCATCGACCTTCATCACCACTGCCGCCGCCTGCAACTCACCGGAAAAACGGCACCCCCACCGTCGCCGGTTCTCTCTCCCGCCTCCTTCTCTCTCTCTCTCTCTCTCTCGTCGTTATCTCTCTCTCTCTCTCCGACTTTCTCCCTCTCTCGTCTGATCTGTGAGATGTGGAGGGGTGTGTGGTTAGTTTGGTTCGTGGGGGTGTGGGGTGTCGGAAAGATGGCCGGATTTACTCCGGTCACCGGAGTAGAGAGGTAAAGGTGACGGTGGTGGTGATTGCAGAGCATAGAGAGAGAGAGAGTGTGTGTGTGAACTGAATCGATGATGATGATAACAGATGATGACGTTGATGGTGGTGGTTCCGGCTGCGACGGTGGGGGTGCCGTTTTTCCGGTGAGTTGCAGGCGGCGGCAGTGGTGATGAAGGTCTGATGATGATGATGAAGATCGCAATGATGATGATGAAGGTCGATGATGATCGATGATGATGATAACAGATGATGACGATGATGACGTTGATGGTGGTGGTTCCGGCGGCGGCGGTGGTGACCACCGGAGCTCCGGTTTCGGTGGCGGTGTGTATACATTATATATATATATATATATTATATTTTATAATTATATTAATATTTATACATTTTACTTAAATGGTCCTTTATGTTACAAATTTACACAATCAGTCCTTATTTACAAACCGACTTAACTGGGTTATGATTTTTGGACTGAAATGGCACCTTTCCAGAACGTCGGGGAGGAAAATGGCGCATTTTTGAAAAATGGACTGAAATGGCCAAAGTGACCAAACCACAGGGACGAAAATGGCAGTTAACTCTAAAAAAAAAAGTGGACGGTGTTTGGGGATTTCAAATGAAAATGATTTGACCATTTGGTTTGGGCCACATGCTAACCACTGCGCAGTAGGGCCTGGGCCATATGCTCCCCATTGGTCACCCACTGGTGCTTGTCATCCTTAAAACTGCTTTTGGTTATTATTATTATTTTAGAATTTTATATTACTTTCTATAATAATCTATTTAACATAACTGAAGATACATATCCGAGTCCGGACCGAATCACCTATGGACGCGCACCCGGAAGACTTCTGTACCCCACAACGCCGAAGACGGACAACCGATTAAGTGCGTCTGGACGAATGGCGTCATCACAGTTGACCACTATAAATACCCGATTCAAGTACATTGCCAAGTACGATTTTCTGAACCTTCGTCATCTCTTTCTCTCTCTCTATCAAATACTTATCCTCACGCCGGAGGGTGGTCGCAGAGGGGCCCTCCCATCTCTGCGGCGAGCCTAACGGTTTTCTCTTTTGCAAGTTCAGGCCCTCATCTCCTACAAGATCCAAACTGCACTTACAGGCTCCGGCCTTGGTCGAATTTTGGATCTTCAATAACATAGAATATTATTATAATATATTAGTTTTTATAATCTATTTAACTCATAAGAAGCAGGCAGTTTTAGTAAAGCTTAAATTGTTTTTGTTATATATCAACAATCAATCATACGTACGTTTATAGAAGACACAAATCACTATTATTTTTTAATGAAAATTTTACTATTGGACAAACGGGTTTTATTTAAAATTTTTTTAGAGGAAAGGGGCTGCCCCAGAAAAAATAATATAAAATGAAAATAGTTGTTTTTAGGGGAATGGGCCATCCTATCCTTCCGAGAATTCTAGAGTAGCACCCAAAGCAGGGGCGGACCCACTTGGATCTGTGGGTGGGCGGGCGCACCCCATAAACTTTTGGTTTTATAAGTATATATACGATTCAATTTTGACTCCGCACCCCATGAAAATTTGACTCCGCACCCCATGAAATTGATAATGAAAGAATAGTGGAAGTAAAGTGTGTTTGAACTAAAAGTAAAGAGACTAAAAATGGTGCTCATAGGATTAGTTGCAGGTGGGGCAAAATGTTGGAGAAGAAGGCCTTATTTAGAATAGGGGCAATTTTGTAATTTTAAATACTCACTCAAAATTAAAGTTGCAGGATGGCACGTGATCTTTCCCTTTTCAACAACTTTATTTACTATTACTCAATTCATTAATTTTTACTTTTTTATCCTATTAAATTATTAGTTTGCTTAAAGATTCATATCTCTCAATATTAATTATATATGTATTCTATATCATTTCTATTTGAAATGATCCTAGAAAAAAAAAAAAAACTCAAATTAAATGTCACTAAGGTAACTGATTGAATGTAAAAAATGTATATTAGGATTCCTTGATTAAAGTTTTCTAGTTTTGTCTCTTGATTTTTTTTTTTGTTCTAGACTTTTAGTTAATGATTGAAAGAGATTGAGAATTTAAGTGATAGTTGTATATGAAAGACTTGCTTAGAAAAGTAGCTCTAGATGATATTTTGGATAGATTAAAAAAAAATGAAAACCCATAGGGCCCAATTTTAAATATGTTTGTAATGACATTTAACACTTTGATGTGCTTTTGATGAATATTTAAATTTTAGTTTGATATTCTTTTATTTTACATGACCCGACCCGACCCGCTATAAAACGGATTTTTTTATATAGCTAGGGGCCTAAAATATTTAAAAATATTTTGCACCCCCAGGAAAAAATTTCTGGGTCCGCCACTGACCCAAAGCCAAAACAAACAAACAAACATTGGGAGGGGGACTCACTCTCAATGCCATTATGGGGGATGGGACCAATAACTAAACATGATCACAGTTTTCTGTGTCTGAACTCTGAACTCTACTAGGCCCAAACACTGTTAATATACAAATGAATGAATGTCAAAATAACGAAGCCATACAAATGGGCTACTAGCCTAGTAGTAAAGTACGGCCCATCTTCACGCCTTCCTGACCCTAGTTCCTTGCGAAAATAATATTTTTATATAAAAAAACAATCTTCATAACAACTAGGATTTTGACCCGCCGAGCGTTGCGGCGGCGTCGAAAGTTAAAATAATTTGAATTTATACCGTATATTTGACACGACTTGTTTTCGAATAAAATCAGGTTGCCGTCAAATGAAAAAATATATTATATTTGACACGACTCTCTTTCAAATAAAGTTTACGAACGTATAAAAAAAAGTACAAAAACGTATTGTATTTGACCAGACTCGTTTTAGCAAAAAGTTTATGTCAAAACGTTTGTCGTTTACGTTGAAACGTGAATTAAACCGATAGGTACGTCAATACTGCCATACGCTGTGTGATACGGCTGTGACATCTTAGTTGTTTATAGTTATCGGCACGTTATGTGATGCATTAACCATATGAAAACACGTGTTTTGATTTATCTCATCTAATTTAGTGTAACCTATATAAGCATTGTAATTACAGTGTACGATGATGACATTAACGTGTGACGCGCACATATGACATTACGCGTCTTTTTACTTTATTACACACGGTACGTTCGTGACACTAATGTCATTTGAAATAGATAAAAGAGAGTATATCTCAGACGTTTTGTTGTGTAAAGTTGTAACAGTAATTTTGGTAACCATGTAAAATCATAAAAGTAATTTAGACATTAACATCGTTAGGCATAAATTTAAAAAAAAAGTATATTAATGTATGACACACTACGGTCTAAAATCGGAGAAGCAATTCAAATAAAATGAGACGTTAAATTATTAAGTAGAAAAGTTTGGCGGATCAAATGTATTAATTATCAAAAGTTAGAAGTGAATGTATAACTTACTTAAAAAAATATGAGTGTAACAACCAACTTTTATTTTTAAAATCCAGACTATATATATTAAATTATGGGTAAACAATTAATTTTAGTAAATCAAAACTGAATAAAATAAAACTCCATTTGAAAAAAAAAAGGAATCATAAAAAGAAAAACTTCAGACCCCAGTTGAGAAAAAAAGGGATGGAATCACATGAGGAAAAAAAAAAGTTATCACAAGAGGGAAAACAGATAAATAGGGAGTCGAACTCCTGACCTCTTGTTCAGTTTGAGGTGGGAGTACCAGTAGACCAAACTTCAATGCTGATATTTCAAGCGCAAACATTATTTATATACAAGCAAAGACTTTTTGCTTTAAGATAGTATAGAATACATCTGTTTTAAACTTTAAATTATTATTATATATTATATATTGTAACAAAAGTTGTTATAAAAAATCTAAATTAGTCATGACGTTATTTGGTTTTCGAGATCTATCAAATTATGACCTATCTGGTTTCTTAAAAGGTTGGTTATGCGAATAAATACAATATTGGTTATATGTATTGTCGATCTCTTGCCCCAATTCACGAATTCAATGTATCGGTTGGGTCATGTATGCATATATAGTAAGAGACTTCAACTACTTAACTCGTCATGGCCATGACTTTTGATGCATACTAATTAATTAATGTCAATACATGTGAACTCATCCATCCATACATGTCAAGTTGTCAACCGATTGACTGTACGGAATGGAATGGATCTATTCACTTTGCTTTCTAGATACTAAGGGGCTGTTTGGCAACATCTGAATCAATAAGTGTTGAATGAATAAGAGGTCTGAATGGGTAAGAGGCTCTGAACCAGTAAGTGCTGAACCAGTAAAGTGCTGTTTGGTTGCACATCTGAATGACTGTGTAAAATGACATTTTTACCCCTTTTAATTAAAAAACCATTTTATTATTAAAGAGGCCGTGGTGGTGGCATCTTCCACAGTGCCGTACAGGTTCTTCTTCTTTCTAGGGTTTCACTTTCACTTTTTCTTCATTTCTTTTCTAATTTTTGCTTCTTATATTTCAACTATCTTCATTTCTTTTCTATCTTCCACAGTTGAAACATCATCATGGTAACAAGTCACACAAACTCCGGCTAGATGCAGGTGTACAGGGGCTCCGGTAAGTGCCGTTTCTCTTCAGTTTCAGGTAACTTGACCGGATCCGAAGCATAGCCGGAAGGATCCAGACCGTGGTGGGAGATATTGCTACACAAGGTGAGCGGTTAGGTTCGTTGCTTAGCTGGAGGGACCCTCGAGCTACTAGTCTGTTTGTTGTTTTTAGCCTTTGCTCGGCTGTAGTTCTTTATGTGACTCCTTTTCGAGTGGTTGCGTTGGTTACCGGGTTGTATATGTTACGACACCCTCGGTTCAGAAGCAAGATGCCTTCGGTCCCAAGCAACTTCTTTAAGAGACTGCCGGCTGTGGAGGAGGAGCGGCTATGGAGGAGAGGAGATGGAGGGAAGATGGGGTTGCTGTGGAGAAGAGCTGAAGAGGAGGAGCTGAAGGGCATACGTTGTCAAAGTTTCATTCAGACTTCAGTCAGACTCCTTTACATGTATGACCCGGTCAGAGACTAATAAGAGGCTGAGAAGTTTTAAGAGGTATGAAACAAACAAGCTGATATCTGACTCGGTCAGACATGAGGCTAATAAGATGCAAACAAACAGCCCCTAAGGCTTCTGGGTATGGGACCGTCCCCGGATAGTTCCGGAACGGCGCCGGTGGGAACCCCCCCCCCCCCGGCTTTGTCCTTGGCGTCGAGTATGGGACGATGGGGACGCTCCACAAGAAGACAAAAACAAGGCCTCTCCCTCTCTCACACCTATACATACAATATATACATATATATTAGGTCTATCTCCCCATTTCCATACCTCCATTCTCTTTGCCTCATCCTCACACCCATCCTACGTGGCGGATCATCCTCCAAGGGAGGACCATCATCATACCACATTGCCTAACACTGCTATACACACCCACCTTTCTAATCTTATACCAAAATAAATATTTAAACGGCCATTTCACAAAACATAAAATGTTCATTTCGTCGTCTTTGGTGGCGATGACGCAAACCCTGCGACAAATGGTCGACTAGGAGAAACCTAAACAGCAAAAAAAAAAAAAAAGTCAAAACTAATTCAATTTGGTATGACATCAACCCTTACCCTTAAATAGTTGTTTTCGATTGATTAAATTATCCTATCTAAACTCCTTTAACGCATTAGTTAAATTATCGTTGCTAGTTGTGTAACCCTTTAGGCATTAAACCTCATTTGTTACATTGTCATATGTGTAAGCCAACAATATCAAATTGATATTGAAGGCATGTATTTCGTAAATATTAGTGTGATATTTTGTGATTATGAGTTAGTCAGAACTGATAGGGTTTTCTTAATTAGCTCCTGAATCATTGTTCCTCTACTTGTATATATTGTTTTCTACTGTGAATGAGAAAGGCACCAACTTTACAATCTTACATGGTATCATCCACCACAACCTGATTTCGATAAGTCTCCACCCTGCCCTTCACTTTCGTATTTTTTTTTTTTCATCTATTCCTCCTCTGCTATTACGGGCGATAAGACTGGGCATTCAACACAAACCTCCCACGGCAAACATCAAAGCCTTCATCCAGTATACACTGTCATGAACATTCAGCACAAAGTTCATGTTCTCGATGGAACAGAGGTCTCTTACCCAACATGGGTCAAGCTTTTCATGTTCCATGCTACCGGGTACGATGTTGTTGAACACATCGACGGTCTGCCGGCCCCGGAACAAACCTCCCCTGAATATGCATCCTGGAAGGAGATAGACGCGGTCGTCTTGCAGTGGAGCTATGGCACGTTGATAAATGATTTGCTCGTTCGTGTTCCTGAAGAAAAATCCACTGCCCTTGAAGCATGGCAGCGGGTTAAAATCTGTTCATGAACAAAAAGGGCTCTCGAGTCGCCGCTCTTCAACACGAACTCATCAACCTAAAGCTTGCTTCTATGCCGAACCTCGATGCTTATTGTCAAAGGATCCATGAACTCGCATATCAACTCTCGGTCGTTGACTGCCCCATCAACAACACACAGCGCATCCTGTACCTTGTTCACGGGCTCTGTAACGCCCTGCTTTTTCGTACTTTCCATAATTAGAAAGCATTGTTTGTGTTTCTATTTTTGGAAATCTTGTATTCTTGTAATCGTCTCTTTCGTTGTATCATTGTAAAATCAGAGACTTAGATCATAAATAAAATCTGTTATTTCTTACAGTTCATGTTTTACATATTCAACCCTATTCATACATTTGAATTCATTATACATATGATACATTATTCGTAATTCTTGAAAATGTGTGATAAGTTTGCAAATACGTGATATATGTGAATCATACGTCATTTGAATGCATACAATACTTAATTACGTCATATGTACTTAATCGTACTTGTCCATACTTGTCTTTATGTTTATGCTACTTAAAAATCACTTATACTATGCTTATATTACATAAAATACCCTTAAAACACATTAAAACTATCAAAAACAAACATAAGGGACCTAAATTGCCAACTTTGAAACTTATTTCCAGAATCATCACCCGTCGCGCCGCGTGACGGGGAGACCCCATGTGGTCGTGGGCTGCGACAACACCGATCCGCCAGATTGTTTTTCCCAGCTCCAATATTGGTCCAATTTGTGTTTGCTATTTGTGTTTCTTGAAAAGTATTAAACCCTACGAAACGTACGCGTGAAGAAAGCCACCTAAACGCTCATGCCTTGAACCGTGTACAGCTGTACAGCCGCTAAAAGGCGGCTGCCCTTCCGTGCGTACCCACTATTCCTCAAAACTGTCGTCAAATCAAATCCTCCTCTTGTCTGATCCCCTTTGCTTGCTGTGTTTTTTTTTTTTTTTTTTAATCCCAGCCAACCGACTTTGAGATGATGTTAATCTACAAGGCCAATGTAACAACCCGCATCTATGAAGTCAAAGTATAAGTCAAAGGAAGAAAAGATTGCTAATTCAATCTGTCATTCCTTGCTAAATTATTGCTTGTACTATTTGACTTGGTAATTGATACTTTAATTATGTTACTTTAGTTGTATTATGTGGAGTAAATGCAATAATCGCAGTTTATCGCTAATCTACTTAACGCTGATCTCATCGCAATCGCATCGCAACTTGAGTCGCATGTTCTGGATATTGTTTTACGTGTGTGTGCTATTATGTGTTACTTATGCATGTTTATTATGTTTGAGGTGTTAATCGCAAACGTAATCGCAACGCAATCTCATCACGAACTGGAAACGCAAGTTTATTTATGTTGTTGTATGTTAGTTATGATATTTGTGTAACTATTATGTAAATCTATCGCATCGCTTAATCGACACTCGCTTAAACGCATCGCAACGCTCAACGCATGAAACGAAAAGTCGGAAACTAACTCACTCGAGCCATCCAATCGGATGGCCATCCGATCGGAAGGCCCTCCAATCGAACCACTCACACTGCCTCACTCTCCTCTTCACCTATAAATATCACCTGTCACATCACTGTTCACGTGACGTGACAGCTCTCCTCCGACCAGCACGCTCTTGGCCTATTTTCTCCCGATTCCTCGCGATTCTTGTAAGTTTTCATATCAAATCTTGTACTTCTATCATCTACACACACTTTCCCATCAATTTCACCATCAAATCTCAACTTTTCACCATGAAATCGGTGGATTTGGGCTGTTCTAGGATGATGTCATCATGGGTTCTCATGAACTTCAAAGTGTGACCTCATTCCACCAAGAACAACTTAGATCTGAGAGATTTCGACATGTTTAAACACTGATTTCGTCTTAATCTAAACATTTTTCAACGGACTTCCACTTTTCTTCAACATTCTCAACTTTTCACTCAAAACCCGATAGAATCTGACCACGTTCAGGCCTTCTACTCATTCTCTAGTGAAGTGCCGGTCTTAGAACTGACTCCTATCGACGAGATGACCGACTTAACGGGTTGAACATGAAGTACCATCAAGAACAGTTAATTGATCGGACGGGGTGATTCCCATCCGATCGGATGACTTAGACTTGATGGGGTTTCCGTTGTTTGATGCGTTGTCACACCGTCTCGGTTAAACCGCAAACTTTCTAAACTTAATAAATTTTACAAGTTTTACAAACGAACAGTCACTGAACGGATTGCCGTCTGATCAGCTTGCCATCCGATCGAATGACAATCCGAACGGATGACTCATGACCTTCAACACTTGTGATATTTTCCAACACTTGATCAAATTTTTTCAAACTTTCAAAAATGTCAGTTTCCAACGAATAGTCATCCGATCGGATGACCATCCGATCAAATGACTATTCTATCAGGAGTTAGAACTTTAAAATGTCTCACTTGAACGGATCGCCATCCGATCAAACGACCATCCGTCTGGATGACCGGACGACCTGAAAGGTAGGGATACTTCTCTCTTTTTAAAATGCTACAACGAAAACTTAAAAGTCACATCATACACAAACACATCCATCCCAAATGAATGATCACCCGACCGAATGGTCATCCGTCCAGATGACCATCCGTCCGGATTGTCATCAGATCGGATCACTATCCGTCCCACCTCTCACCGACACACTGTTTAACGCACTGTTCATCGCTTATACTATCGTTCTGTAATCAGGCTAACTTTCCAGCGCTCCCTTCAATCCAATCAATGACTATGTTATTCATTTAACACGATCTGTGAGTATACTCGAACCCTTTTTGCTTTACGCACTTTTGGGTGTTACATACGTTACCTATTTCAAATCACAATCAACACACAACGCAAACACTTTTATACGCTAACTGTTATTGCATGTTACACGTATTACTCGATGAATGCTTGTATGTTATGTTTACACAGTGATTGTTGCCTGACACCTTAGCAACGATAGTACTATAGTTTGGACTCAGCACCTGTCGTGGACAGGGGTTGTTAAGGGTTTACTTCTCATGTCACAGTGGTGATATGAGTTGCGCATTCTATAACTCGCAGCCATGTCTGTGCATATTTCATTGTCGATAACCTACTAGCGTCACTTTGCTACATGTTACATGCTGTTTATGCGTAAACCGCTTTCGCTGTCTATTATACTATTAAACTTGTATGCTCACCTTTACACTATGTGTATTGACCTCTATTTTAACGTATGTGACAGGTGTTTAAGATGCTAGGATCTCTTGGAATCGAGCTTAGGGGAGTCTAGAAACAAAACAATTAATTTATGAGTTGTTGGAACAGTTTTATTTGTCTTTGAGAACAAGCCGTCTGTAATAACTGTGTTACTTGATATGTTACGGTATGGGACGTAATGCTTAAATATTAATTATAGTTGTTATGGGATCTCTTGGACAGTCTGTTTCGCTCAGTGTCGCGCCCCGATGATTCCCCCATCGGTTAGGGTGTGACAGATTGGTATCGGAGCCATAACTATAGGGAATTAGGCAAGACTCGACCTAGTCCAGGTTGATGTCTTAGAAATGACCTCGTCTATAGTCTAAGTACCAGCAGACCGCCTTGTGCGTATCCGGTAGGGGTTCCGCACGAGCTTATTTCTGTTATTCGATCGACTCACGAACATACTACACTCTATTGACCTTTCCTAAGGTCAAACACTATCACTTAGCCTTTCCTAAGGCTAGCGACACACCATTTTTCGAAAATGAGCAAGTGATTGGGTCGAGATTAGGTGTGATTTCACACCCCGATATTTCCACATATTACCGGTGGGCCCGGTGAGGAGTATCGTGATGTAGTTGAGATGTGCCCTAAAATATACACATTTTAGATAATTATTCCTACACTTTTGAGTGGCTTTATGGTTGTTTTTTATTAAAATCCATTCGTATTTGATTCGTATTTAAAGTTGAATGGTTTTAAGAGAAAAGAAGCTAAAATGAAGTATTCTTACTAAAATTGAGAGCAAAGAGTGATTTTGCTTATTAATTGTTATTGTTAATCTTTTAAATGATTAAGTGATGGGCTAATTAAAATCAATGCAATTTAATGGATCATGTGGGGTGTATTAAATGAAGTAAATGTTTTTTTTTTTTGAAAGGAGAACTTCATTAACACGCCAAAACCCCAAGCAGGGGCGGCAAACAAACAAACAACAAAGGATTACATATAAACAAAACTACACCACTCTTCCCAACTAACTGTTCTATCCTTAGATCTAGAGTTAAGCCATAAAAAACCCATCGACTTGATTTCCCTAATAATCCCCTCCAATTTCGCAGGTTTGTTGTTAAATCTAGCCTCATTTCTAGCCTTCCAAATGCACCAACACCCGATTCTCATGATACCTTGAATAACTTCTTTTTTCTTTCCTTTAAGCCCAATATTCTCGTGCGATTCCAGTAGGTCCTTCACCGAAAAAGCCAATATCAAAGGAATTTTACACCACATACTCACTATAGACCAAAGAGTCGACGCCAAATTACACGAAGTAAAGAGGTGTTCAACCTATTCGTCCTCCTCACCGCAAAGCACACAAACTTGATTCCCCCTGTCTATGTTCCTTTTCTTGAGCGCGTCCATAGTGGCAAGTTTTTTCCATACCGAGTCTCCATATAAAGACATTGCATTTCCGGGGTATCCATCTACAACTGGTCGGAATATATAGCCCCTAAGATCCCAGATTTTTCGTCAGAAGCTTCTTCACCGAGCCCACACTGAAATGACTATCCCCCGAGCCCAACCAAGTCCATTTGTCTATATTGTCTTTTAACTCGAAATTAACAAGCAAACTGCATAATCCAATCATCTCATCAACCTCCTGTCCTGCAACCAGCGGACGCTTCCATTGCCACCTGAACCTCGAATTTCCACCGAAATTACCGATCCTGTCAGCTATCTTGCAGTCTTTCTTCACCTCTAAATGGAACATCGATGGGAACCTGAGACACAATGGCCCGTTACTCAACCAAGGATCAGTCCATAACTGAATCATTTCCCCAGAACCAACTTCACCAATAAAAAACTGTTTCAGCGGCTTGTTCTCAATCGACGCCTTTTCCAGCATATTGATAATATTGCACCATACACCCCCATAGCCTTTCTGACCGGAAAACAATCCCATCTATTTTTCGTCGAGTGAACCGCGTCAATAAATTTAACCCATAACTTCTCCTTATCCGCCTTGAACCTCCAATCCCACTTGGCTAATAAAGAGATATTAATATGCTTGAGTCTGCTAAGGCCCAAACCCCCTTTATCTATCGGGCAAGCAACCCGATCCCAAGCAGCCCAATGAATTTTATTATTAGAACTACACCCTCCCCACAGAAAGTTTCAAATTTTAGCTTCAATATCCTTAATGACCTGCATCGGGGCTTTATAAAGAGAAAGAAGTAAGTCGGAAGGCTCTCTAATACCAACTTAATCAACGTAATTCTTCCACCCATAGATAGCATAGCCGCTTTCCACTTCGCAAGTCTGGAATCAACTATGTCATACACGGGTTTCCAGTTAACAACCCTATTCATGTTTGCTCCAACCGTAAGACCTAGGTATCTGAATGGAAAAGCTTCAGCTTGACAGCCAATGATTTCCGCCATGTAATTGGATTTTGCAAGGTTAATTCTTAAGCCAGAACATAGATGAAAAATCCTTAGAATTCGAACGACATTTTCTATATTGACCTTCGACCATTCACCCAATATAATGGCATCATCTGCATAAAACAAGTGAGATACGGCCAGCCATTCAAAGGAGTTTGAATGCCGACAACAGCCCCAACATTTTTTGCCCTGCCAATCATATACGAAAGCGCCTCCATAACAATAATAAAGAGAAAAGGAGAAATCGGATCACCTTGTCTAATCCCTTTAGAGCACTTGAATTCCAACGTCGGCGAACCATTGACTAAGACAGACGATCTAGCCGATTCAATAATGCCCCTAATCCATCCACACCATCTCGACGGGAAGCCCATTTCATGCATAATCGACAATAAAAAATTCCAATTCACGTTATCGTATGCTTTTTCGAAATCGATCTTAAGGAAAAATAATTTTTTCCTGAACTTCTTACCCCAGTTGTATAATTTATTAATGATCAACGGGCCATCCAAAATAAAATTTCCGTTCAAAAAAGCCGATTGCGACTCCGAAATCACCGATCCGATAACCTTTTTCAATCTATTTGCGAGCACCATAGAAAGCAACTTACTAATGACCCCAATGAGGTTAATGGGTCTATAATTTTTTAACTCAATCGGGTCTTTAATCTTGGGTATAAGAGTGATAAAAGAAGAACTACAACCTTTACTAAAGTTCCCTTGTTCATAAAATTGAGCGAAGAAATTCATAAAATCTTCCTCGAACTTATGCCAGAATTCTTTAATAAATCTAAAATTTAATCCGTCCGGGCCGGGCGCTTTATCATCCCCACAATCCTTTAAAGCGTTCTTCACCCCCACTAGCGAAAAAGGCACCTCAAGCCTCGATTTCTCCAGCTCCGACAAATTACTAATATCCGTACAATCCAAAGACGGTCTATTAGGCACTTCTTCCAAGAACCTCGACCTAAAAAACTTCAACACTTCCAGTTTTACTACCAACGGTTTATTAACCCAACTTGAACCAATATTAAGGCCCGGGATACCATTAACTGCCTTCCGAGCGTTTACGTGAGCATGAAAAAATTTGGAATTTTCATCCCCATCTAAAGCCCACTTCGTTCTAGATCTCTGTCTTATATCCATCAACTTATTTCTCTCAGTTTCTAACAAAACTTTTTTATTCTCCAAAAAAGACCACTCTTCCTCCTCCGTGATGTCTCTAATTTCCACGGCACTCTCCAATTCTTCAATTTCTTCTAGAGCTCTACTAACCGCTTCCCCTTCTGACTTAACCATCTCCTCTTTCCATTTTTTAATCCCTTTCCTAATAGCCGCGAACTTTTGGATTAGCACCACATCTGGCGGACCCGAACAAATAAAATCCTCCAAAGACTTTTCTACCGCTTCCTTGTAACCTTCTTTCTCCAACCAAGAGTTAAAAACTCTAAAAGGTTTCGCACCAAAATTCCTTAATTGGGAAATAAGCACAATAGGCCCATGATCCGAGAAGCTAACCGGAAGGGCCCTGAACGTAGCATCCGGCCAACGGTTAAAATACTCCGAACATACTAAAAACCTGTCAATTTTACTTAATTTTCTTCCATTTCCTCTGATACAAGTGAAACTCCTTCTTTTCAAATCATACTCAATAAGCCCCGAGTTGAAAATAAAATTATTAAAATTCGCCGCACATGCATTGTTGAATCTGGAATTTCTCCTCTCGCTAGGGGCCCTAACCGCGTTGAAATCCCCCCCCCCCCCCACTACCCACATACCGGGGTGGTCCTCCATAATCGAAGAAAGCTCAATACAAACATCTTTTTTAGCCCGAACTGTTTGAGGGGCATAAACATTAACCACGTTCAAAGACAACCCGCTTCCTTTAATTTTACCGACCACAATCAGAAAATTACTATTCTTAATAAAAGAAACAGCCTCAAACATAACCGAATCCCAAATACAGAGTAATCCACCTGACATCCCTGCTGAACTCACATACTCCATACCATAATCCCCTTTTCCCCAATAATTAGCCACATTAACCCGAGAAAAATCCTCTTTCTTAGTCTCTTGAATTAATAGAAAATCGATATCGTGCTCCTGTTTAAGCCCCCTGATCCAACCTTCCTTAACACCCCCCCCCCTAATCCACAAACATTGAGAGTAGGAAATTCATGGACAAAAAACATTAATACCTTCCTTGACGATCGACTCCTTCACTAAAGCATCGTGATTACTCAAGTTCACACCGATACTGTTTCCCATCTGAACCGTTGCCTCGATCTCTTTCCGAATATCTCTGCGGCCTTCATCCTTATCTTCAAGAACCGACTCTGCCCCGCCGACGAAAGATTGGAAAGCCAATCTGAAACCTTCTTCCAAACCACCACCCCCAGCTGAAGGGCACCCATTTAAGTTTAAATCGAACCTCGGACCAGCTGTGGCATCCTCTGTACACTTCGATCCAGACTCCCCTGAAGTATTTTCCTCATTGTGCCGGCCCATCAAACCAAATTTACTAAAATCCTCCTCCAAATCTAATCGGGATCTTTTTTTGGGCCTATCATTTACTCCTGGGCTAACTCCTTTGGGCTTTGACTTATGTTTATCTTTTGTCACATCAAAAGGTTTTTTCCTGCTCGTATTCTTCTCTCCAGCTTTCGAGGAAACAACATTAAAACTGCCGACATTGACTTGGGGATCAGCGCGACTGCTCCCATTCCCCTCATCATTACGATTCCCATCCACCTTGGAACCCCCACCAACAACTGTCTGGGCTTGAGACCTTTCATTTACTCCTGTCGCACTATCCATCTTCTCGTGCTCCGACATCTGAGGTCCCTCCACGTCATCCTCTCCTCCATTGATCTCCGGCCAGTCATCCTCCGATAAACAATCTGGGACCCAGTTATCACGTTCTTCTGTAATCCATACTTTATATTTTTTATTCTTCCACTTCAAGATAACAGAATCCGAGATTCTTTCACCATGATCAACTAAGATCCCGACATAATTCACTGACAAGTCCTTATCTGACATAGATAACTGGGATCTATGAATCACCTTTCCGAATACTTTTGTCGAGCCTCCGGTGGTCGGAAACAGACCAAGATATACCTACGGCTGGATATAAAAACAAAAGAAGGAGCATTATTTGAGGGGAGGCGATCATCAGAATCGATACGAAGACAGAATACGCACGGCAGCAAGAAAAGAAGAAAAAAAGAGGAGGAAAAAGGAGATTGTTTACTTCGCAACCCGGTTAGATTTAAACACTAAACTTTGTTCTTTTGATTATTCAACATGATGTATCCGGTTATATTGAACATTGTTTATGCGTTTTTATTTACTATGAGTAGCTAAACTTTTTATGGTTGCCTAGGGTTGATGAACTAGACGATTTGTTTGAACGAATAATTTTTGGTTTTGAATGAATGTGATGATTTACATGTTATAATTTTTGAACCCGATTCTAAATATTTGTGTGTTGGTTTTGATTGGTTTGATAATTTATTTGTTGATTCCATTGCTCTAGATACTTAGGAATATACTTTAGAGCCGGGAGTCAGTCTAGGTTGTAATCTTTCGGTCTAGACCTTGAAAGTGAGAAATCTAATTCAAGTGTAATAATTATTAAAACCAATTAATTAGAATGTGCAATCTTTTCTAGAGGTGAGAAATCTAATCTAGAATTGCTAGGTTATTAGTTGGGCGTTGTTTGGCAGTTTGGGTGGCCGATAACTCGGGTTCATCTGTTTATTCGCGTCTAGAGTTTCCTAGGGTCTCGGTGTTCTTAATTATTTTTGCTTCATAATTTGAGGGTTTTAGTAAATATATTACTTAATACCTGATAGTTGTGGGATTTGGTGGTCGATAACTCGATTCAGTCCATTTTAGCACTTCATCACTTGTCATACTGTTAGGTTCGGTTTACCTTCCAAGGGTTTATCGGGTTAGGCAGAGTCTTCATTCGAAACAAAGTTTAGGATTTTATTCATGAGTCTAGGGATTCTTACCTAGGTGACCTATTTTTCTCATACTTGAGTTTCAGTCCAGTCTCTAGTTGTCTGTGCTTTCTGCTGTTTGGTCGTTTATTTATTTAAATTGCTTTTTAGTTTAAAAAATATTTTTCTCAAAACAAAACCAAATTATTAGGCTAGGGGTCGATAGAGGTTTAGTATCAAGATTCGCTAGATTGTGTCCACGGTTCGACACTCAGACTTACTTGTTTTACTACTTACGACCGGTACACTTCCCGGTAGTGTGTGGTTGACGGGTTTTTCCAATTTTAAAACTTGTTGAATTTAATTAATACTTATTTCACACATCAAGTTGATATAATCATAGACAATTAACAATATTATAGCACAGCGGAAGGCTTGGTAGATAATTCCTATTACAAACTATAATGTCCAACTGTCCGAAATAAAAGAATATACAAACTGGTTGTAATAGAGATCCACAGGCGGATCATAAAAACAAATACAAGAAACTGAAATAACAGACTTCAGGCATCTAAGGATTTGCAAGATCCTCTTATTTGACACCAAATAGCTCCAGCCTAATTTCGAGAGGTACCTGTCACTTGGTCTTTGGAAAATACGTCAGTTTTCACTGGTAAATATAATTAACCAACTCATTTGAAAAGAGTTTATGAAAATTGATTTAGGCACACAAGGCACAAAACCATTTATAACTTGGGACAATTTTTATTAAAATCTTGTTTACAGTTTTACATGTTTGTCATACATATGGGGCCGGTTTGGAAGCCGGTCATGATTAACCGACTGACCACTATAAAACCCACAAAGGAGTTATCCCCAACATGTGGGTTATTTAGCATTTGAATCTATCAGGTGTATGCCTACACCCCGTGCATAGGTCGTGGCCATTTATAAATGAAATAAGCCGAGGATATTCAGGACATGGTCGTATTAACCCCCAATGTTTATGTTATCAAACAAAACAGATTAAAACGGGTTATGTAATTTATTAATCACAGTCCGATTAAATGATTCCATACCCGACCAAGCGGTAATATTATTCCGTATCCCAAGCCCGTATAGGGAAAACAAGTTAAAAGTATTTACCTGAGCTAGATGTGCAAAGATGCTACTCGGCCGTATAATTCCTAAGACCTTAGGCAAATATCTTCAACCGAAGCTACTTAATCTGTATGGAAGGTTTGTTAACCTATTTATATACTAACGGGTCTTTATTTAAGTCAAAGACTTAGACCGGTTAGTTTGAAAGATACTTTACGGTATGAAACGCTAGATTAAGCAGAGACCGGAATAGAATGTGATTTAGACCCGAAAAGTTTGGATATTTGTATAATATGGGTAAATTAAACACATTATGGATTTTGAAGTTAAAATGATAAGGTTAAACCCATTTCGGCTAATTTATGTAAACTAGTTACATAAACCGAACCGAATGCATAAATGCATAACGGGTAACCCAATGAACCATATACAAGTCCCAAATGTTATTATGCTTAAAATATGTTAATACATCAGGAGGATGTTAACATATATGCCCAAAAAGTATTTAAAACCAAATTAAGTCCCGTAAGGGCATTTTGATCATTTTAATATTTATAAAAGAGGTTTTAAAGTAAAATGATGTTCTGGTCTAAAACATTCTGTAAAAATATTTATTTTATGGTGTTATATCAGTAGGATATCATACATATGTGTGGTTTATCATTTATGGCCAAACTATGCCCCGAAATGGTATTTTGGTCATTTGACATATGCTTTTAAGGACAAAATTGGAAGTCTGAGTTCATGACTTATACCTACTGTGAAAACATTAAAATTTATTTATAAATTCAGTAGGTAACAAGTCTTGGGTGCTAAATATGGTTTTAAACCATACTATGCACCTAATTAGCGTAAAAGTCGATAATTGACGATATTTGATATGTTTATGTGATTATGAGATTTTGATCAGCCTTGAATGTTTAAAATATTTTATTTTTCATATTAAATCAGTAGAAAAAGGTTTGTCATGTTAATCATACATAAATCGCATTTTATTATCAAAAAGGGTATTATCGTCAATTATGGAATTTATACAAGAACTCTAAGTTATGATCAGTATATAATCTGACCCAATATTCCAAAAAATCACTAAAAATGATATCATAACAGTAGGTAATGATTTTTGGGTCAAAATCTGTGTTTAAACATGTATTATGCATAAAAGCATAATTTAGTCTTTATAAAAGCTAAATTTGCGATAATTAGCATTACATTAGTTTGAAACCAGAAAACAGTGTCAAATTAATTTAGACATGTTTATATATATCAGTACTTAACCTATTTGAATACTCACATATTCCAAAAATCTCATTTTATACTATAAGGGCAATAAGGTCAACTTTAAGCATAATAACATAAACATGCATATAATTCAAAATACTTAGTGACCAGGTAATATAACCTCAGAGGGTTATGCTACAACATTATATGGTCCTAACGGAAGCTTAAAACATAAAATATTTAAGCTTAATAGGGTCAGAACTGAAAGTCAAAGCAAAAGTCAAGCTTTTGCGACTTTCGGTTGCGAACCGGGCTTAGACTCAGAATTGTCGGGTTGAACATGCTTAAACATGTTCTAATAATATATACCAAGTTATTTAAGTGGCAAAATATGAATCATAATACCTACATTATAAGTTTTGATTATTATTTACAAATCTGACCCGTTTGACTTTTTAATTAATTAGTTTTACCCGACAATTAACTAAGCAAACGAGAAAATTAAGAGGTGCCCTTTTTAGGGATTAACACCTACTTAATTATGGTTACATAGCCACATTCACATCGAACAATGGCTGGACCATTTGGGTTTTAACCGAAGGTCAAAGTCATTTTACGACAACTTTGACTTTGGGCCATAAACCCTCTAAAATTTAACTAAAGTGGCTAGGAACACTTACAAAGGGTCCTAGCTTGAATCTTTAAGACTAGAGGGAGTCTCCTTTATCAGGAATCTCCAAGTAAGAGTGAGAAGTGAAGATTTTGAATTGGGCAAAGAAAATGGAACACTAGAGCTCCTATTTATAGTTGAAGAACATGATCCAAGATCATCACAGGTGTTATGGAGTGTCTAGGATCATCACAGGTGTCCTTAGTGGCTTTAGAAACCATCAACAAGCTCCTGGTATCGAGTTCTTAGTGTGTAAGTCGGTTAAGATGAAAACCTGCAGTTGTCCAAAATTTTCTGCCCAGATACAGGCTTTACGGACCGTAAGCCTGACCCCTTACGGTCCGTAACCGATTTAAATTTTGTATCGCCCAGGTACCCTCCTTACGGACTGTAATACTTGGCCCTTGCGGTCCGTAAGAGGTTAACCAGAAACATGAAATCTTTTAAACTTGATACCCTTAGTCCTTCAACTTTTATAATCAGCGTTTATCATTCCCGAGAGCTTATTTCAACATTGTAAAGTCTCGGGTTTAGTAAAAGGTCACTCAGAGGCATAAATTAGCATGTTGACACTTTTAGTCCCTTCGCATACGAAATTTTAATGTTGTCGAATTTAGTCCTTCGGAAAAATTCCTTTACATGTTTAGAGTTTAGGACACGTGTCATTGAATAACTGGGCACGATTTTACGAGGTGTTACATCCTCACCCCCTTAAAAGAAATCTCGACCCCGAGATTTACTAAAACAAGTGAGGGTACTTTTATCGCATAGTGGACTCGACCTCCCACGTATATTCGGGGCCTCTACGAGCATCCCATTTAACTTTCACTATTGGTACGTGCTTTCTTCGGAGCTTTTTAACCTGTCGATCCTCGATTGATATAGGTCTTTCTACAAACCTCAGGCTTTCATCAATCTGTACGTCTTTATGAGACATTGCTAGCGATTCATCGGCTAGACATTTCTTTAGGTTACAGATGTGGAACACATTGTGAATTCCACTAAGCTCCTCGGGCAAGTCTAACTTATAAGCTACACTGCCGACACATTCAATGATCTCAAACGGTCCGATATATCTTGGGCTTAGCTTGCCTTTCTTACCAAAGCGCATCACACCTTTCTAGGGTGATACCTTAAGTAAGACTTTGTCGCCGACCTCAAACTTTAGAGGTTTCCGCCTCTTATCTGCATAGCTTTTCTGCCTATCTCTGGCAGCTTTTAGGCGATCATGAATTTGGACAATCCTATCCGTTGTCTCTAGGACTATTTCAGGTCCTGATAACCGAGTCTCTCCAACTACAGCCCAACAAATAGGCGTTCTGCATTTCCTTCCATATAATGCCTCAAAAAGGGCAGCCTGTATTCTAGTATGTTAACTATTATTATAGGGGAACTCAATCAAAGGTAGGTGGTTGTAACAACCCTCATTAAAAGTCCTATTTATATTATTATTTTATTCAATAGGAAACCCTAATTGAGACACCCAAGTGATTCTGCGCAAAACCTACAAATTTCAGAACAATCAGAATCAGGATCAGGGCCCCTAAAACTCAGGGGGGGGGATTCCCTACTCGATGATTATCCTTATAACTTATTATAAAAATCGAATTTAATCGAAACGTCGACTCACCTGCACTCCAAACACACGTGGCAAGAGAATAAGAAAAAAGGTGTCCCTTACGGACCGTAAGGGAACATTGTTACGGTCCGTAAGCTAGGCAAATTTCGGGTATAAATAGCAGGCTTTGGGACTGGCTTCTGTGCGTTCGTTCGACGATAAAATTCAACTCAGGCGCGGAGATATCGTCCAAATACTCTCAATTAACACACACGAAACACTAATTAGTATAGCGGGGTGCTGCTGCACAGGGTATTAACTCGATCGCTGCTACGATTCAATGTCCGATCGATTAAACTATCCAATGGATGTTTAAGTGCCGCTCAAATTGAGTTATACTTTGTTATTCATCGTGATTTCGACTTGAATGTTTGAGTGCTGTTCGAAATCGGACTATACTCTGTCATTCGTTGTGAATCCGCTGAATTGTTAAGTATTGCACTTTGTCATTCGTTGTGAGGGTTTTATCTCGTGAGTTATCGTAAATGCTGTATTAGTTAATTACCTAGTTTGTATGCACTAGGTTACAAGGCTAAGAAATAGGCTAAGCTCTGCACAAATTAAAACTGCAATATATCAAGGATTATCTGTAGACTAAGCTTTGCCCGTAGAAATCTGCAATGTGAGTTCATTTCTCTTTTCTCACAGTTTGTGAGTCCACTCTATTTTCTCACACTTTTATCACCTTTTTGTGATGCAACTATATTTACAAAGACTTTTCAAAATCATAAAATGTTTATCAGTTATACTTACAGTGATTAAAGTTATATATTTTATAATAACTGCGGGTATGAAATGTTTTATACATTATTTGATTCTCATTATTATTTGCTAGAAAGTTAATATTAGCATGACCACAATCACAGTGGGAATTATGCCCAGTAGCTATAACTAATATTATTTTAACATTAAATCATTAATTAATTTAATGTATGTTTGAAATAAATCTAGATGGTGTATACCATAATAAAATAGTCAAATATAATGTATTCTACTAAGATTATATTTTAATCTTAGTCACGTTAATATATCAAATAATGATATTACAATTATTTGATTAACATATTATATTTGATAAGTTATAGTAGTTTGATATAAAATGATATAGGTTATTTTCTGGATTAAATGGTTTTATGCCATAAGTAAAATATTTGACAAAAGAAATGTCACGGGACACAATTAAGTCCGGAGTCACTAGTTGAGAGAATGATCAACAGTGACATGTCCAAAGACACTAGTTGAGAGAATGATCAACAGTGTTATTAGAATCACTAGTTGAAAGAATGATCAACAGTGATATGACCAGAATTATAGAATCACTAGTTGAAAGAATGATCAACAGTGATGTGACCAGAATCATTAGTTGAAAGAATGATCAACAATGATATGATTACAGTCACAGGAATCTCCTAGTGACAGATAAATTGGATAATAGTAAAATATAAATACTTGATAAATTCACTATTGGATGAAAGTGATCCAATAATTGATATGATTACTGTTACATCAGAACTGTCACCATGTGACAAATACTGATTGAGTTGAGTAAATATAAATAGATATAAAAACCTTAATACTGTAAGGTATAACAATATATTTTATAAAATTGGAATGAATTCACTCAGCATTTTCGCTGACAAAACCTTTTTCAAACATTTTCAGGGAATTACAGTAGATTGGAATAAGAGCTGGATACAACACTGAAAGGCTTCAAGAAGTGGCTTATTTTATTAATTAAATCAAATTAAAGAAATATTGTTTTATGTAAACAAATTTATCTTATTAAAGCTACCTTTATAAAACATGGGTTTATCCCATCTATTTAATAAATAAAATCCGGTGTTTCTAAACTCTGATATTTTTCCTAACTTACGGTCCTGATGAAATTTCCACTGCAACGTTTTTAAAAATAATCACTGGTACCGCTGGACTGTTCACGGCTTCTGATTCCGTCCAGGGTGGGTCGGGGGTCGTGACAGTGGTCATCCCAGCTGCCACCCAAATCAATAACGCATGCACGAAGCATGTCTTCCAATATTTGAATTGTACGTTCACTTTGTCCATCTATTTGAGGATGGTAAGCAGTACTAAAATTCAAACGAGTGCCTAGAGATTGTTGAAAACTTTTCCAAAAATGTGAGGTGTATCTAGTATCTCTATCAGATATAATAGATACTGGAACTCCATGGAGAGATACAATCTCATCCACGTATAACTGAGCTAGCTTGTCGGAGCTATGAGTCTCCTTGATGGGTAAGAAATGTGCTGACTTGGTCAGTCTGTCAACTATAACCTATATCGTATCATTCTCATGCCTTGTTTTAGGTAACTTGGTTATAAAATCCATGGTTACCATCTCCCACTTCCATGTGGGAAGTTCTGGCTATTGTAGCAAACCTGACGGGTTTTGATGTTCAACTTTAATCTGAGCGCAAGTCAGACATTTAGCTACATGTGTGGCAATGGACTTCTTCAAACCTATCCACCAATAGTTAGCCTTCAAGTCTTGATACATTTTGTCACCCCTAGGGTGAACTCAATATCTGGAGTTATGAGCTTCCTGAAGGATTACATCTCTAAGTCCTCCTTGAATAGGAACCCATATTCTACCATTTAATCTAAGGATCCCATCCTTGCCAGGTGTCAACTGATCAGCAGTTACACCTAACTTTTCATTTGGAAAGTTTGCTTCTAAAACAGCTTCTTTTTTAGTAGTTAATAGTCTTTCATTCAAGCTGTTCCTAATTTCGATACTCTTGGCATTAATTCGTATAGGTTTACTCCTTTCTTTTCTGCTCAATGCATCAGCGACTACATTCGCTTTACCAGGATGGTAGCGAATTTCACAATCGTAGTCATTCAAGGTTTCCATCCAACGACGTTGCCTCATATTGAGATCCTTTTGATTGAATAAGTGTTGGAGACTTTTGTGATCCGAATATATCACACATTTGGTTCTATACAAGTAATGTCTCCACAACTTAAGTGCAAATACAATGGCACCCAACTCCAAATCGTGGGTGGTGTAATTATTTTCGTGCATTTTTAACTGTCGTGATGCATAGGTAATCACATTGCCTCTCTGCATAAGCACACAACCCATGCCAGTGTGCGAAGCATCACAATAAACTACAAACTCTTCTATTCCCTCAGGCAATGTCAACACTGGAGCATTGCTTAACTTGTGCTTAAGGATTTCAAAAGATTCTTGTTGTTTAGGATCCCAATCAAACTTCACATTCTTACGGGTCAGGGTAGTTAATGGTGCAGTTATCATTGAGAAGTTCTCAATGAATCTTCTGTAATAACCAGCTAATCCCAGAAAGCTGCGAATCTCTGTAGGTGTCTTAGGTGCTTCCAAAATTCATGATTGCTTCTATTTTAGCAGGATCCACTTGGATACCACGCTCGCTCACAACATGTCCAAGGAATTGGACTTCGCGAAGCCAGAATTCGCACTTGGAGAATTTAGCATACAGCTTCTCCTTTTGTAGCAATCCTAAGATACACCGAAGGTGTTTCTCGTGATCATCTTGATTACGAGAATAAATAAGTATGTCATCTATAAAGACGATGACAAACTTATCTAAGTATGGCTTGCAGACTCGATTCATTAGGTCCATGAATGTTGCAGGTGCATTAGTGAGCCCGAAAGGCATCACTAAGAACTCATAGTGGCCATATCTTGTTCTAAACGTTGTTTTAGGTACATCTTCAGTTCTAACCTTGAGTTGATGACACCCAGATCTTAAATCGATCTTCGAGAAGAAGCTTGCCCCTTGGAGTTGGTCGAACAAGTCGTCGATTCTGGGCAATGGATAACGATTTTTTATTGTTACCTTGTTTAGCTCACGGTAATCAATGCACAGACGCATTGAACCATCCTTCTTCTTTACAAACAGCATGGGTGTTCCCCAAGGCGATGAGCTGGGTTGTATGAAACCCTTTTCCAATAAGTCATCCAATTGGGTCCTTAGCTCTTTCATTTCTGTAGGTGCTAAATGGTAAGGAGCTCGTGCAATCGGTGCTGCTACTGGAAAAATGTCTATCCTGAATTCGACTTGCCTTTCAGGAGGTAATCTAGGTAGTTCATTAGGAAAGACATCCGGGTATTAAGAAATGATTGGAATGTCTTCAATCCTTGGTTTCGGATCATCAACTGTCACTTGTGCCATATAGATGACACATCCGTTCTTCAGACACTTGGATGCTTTGAGTATAGACACGTTGTCGGGCAAACCATATTGTGTATCTCCATGAATAGTGACCAGCTCACCAGATGGGGTTTTGATGTTAACTAGTTTCTTATTGCAGGTAATTTGGGCTTGGTTATGCGATAACCAATCCATGCCTAAAACTACATCAAACCCAGCCAATTTCATTAGCAAAAGAGATAGCGGGATAAAATGATTCTTAATGGATATAAAGCATCCATCAAGAAGAGTTTAAGCGGTTTCTAGGGTACCATCTGCGAGTTCTACCTCATATTTAATGTCTAGAGTTTTAATAGGCAGATTCAGTAACTTACTAAAATTATGGTCTACAAATGACTTATTAGCACCTGAATCAAATAAAACGCTAGCATAAATATCATTAATGAGGAAGGTACCTGTTATAACATTGTCATCATTCACCGTCTCCCTGGCGTTCATCTGAAAAACCCTTGCATTGGTTTTCTTCGCCTCATCAGGCTTCTTGGCATTTTTAGGGCAATTAGTTTTGATGTGCCCTTTTTCATTGCAACCATAGCAGGTTGCATCCTTGATGTTTCGGCACTCCAAAGTTTTGTGCCCTTTCTTTTTGCAGATCCCACAAGGCTTAGCTTGTGGATCCTGATTGCACTTCCCAAAGTGGCTCTTATCACAAACCTTGCACCTGGGCTTGTCACCCGACTGCCCTTTCTTGAAACCAGAGTTTCCTTTCTTCTTTTTATTCGACTGGTGGGACTGGTCATCCTCCCTCTTCCTTTTCCCTTCTTCGGTGGTCTTCTTTGACTTACTCCTTATAATATCGGGAGTAAATGACAATGATAGATCTACAGCCGATCTATAAGTAGCAGGCTTAGAAGCCTTGGCATTTCCCTTGATTTCCGGGGCTAGACCACCAATAAAATGCGCTATGCGTTTAGGTTCTGGAGTGACCAGATATGGGACGAGTCAAGAAATAGAATTAAAACTGGTCACATAAGACCTGCAATCCAAATCTTTCATAACCAGAGTGAGGAAGTCAGTCTCCACCCTTTCCACTTCATGCTGTGGACAGTAAGTGTCTTTCATAAGTTCAACAAATTTATTCCATGAAAGGTTATACAGTGGAACCTTTCCTGTGGATTGCACCAAGGCTTTCCACCACGTCAGGGCATCACCTTTGAAGGACTGAGATACAAACTTAACGATGTCCTCCTTGGCATACCCACTGATATCAATCACAGTTTCCATCTCGTCCAACCACTTCATACAATCGATAACTCCCTTTTCACCCGTGAAATCTCTTGGTTTACAAGAGACAAAATATTTGTAAGTACAACTCTTGTTGTACCGAGGAGCCTGATCATAAACAATCTTCTTCTGAGATTCACTCCTCTGATTGGATGAATGTTGAGAATCATCCTTTTTAACGTATGCGATTTCGAAGTGGACTTTGAATGAGTTTTAGACCAAACATTACTCGGTTCCTTAAACATATTGTTCACAGCTTGAGCAACTACTGTGTTTATCATAGCTTGTAATTCAACCCTGGTATCATTATTGTTTCCTTCAGCTGGATGACTATTAACTTCATCTGAGCCAGCCATGATTTGAATACTAAAATCAAACAATAATGATTTGTTTAGATTATATAATGAATCATCGTATTTGATTATTTGAGGGCCATGGTATTAATAAACCATATAGACCATATTGAATAATAAGTCAGAAATTATTTGATTATGATTTTCCTAGGCAGCAAATGAACCATCTTTGGCAATCAAGTAGGATATAATCCTTTATATTTATCAGACTGGGGACATAAGTCACAATTGTCAATGTCGTAGTGACATTTTCATATAGCACGAAGGCTTGTCTCAAAGGACTTTTTAAATGGCACAAAATGCCTTGTCACTAGGACTATTCAAGTATTATCAATGATCTCTTGGATTAGAGATTTTAAGGGTCGAACATAGTTCATCGCCTTTTTGAAAAGAAGTTATAAAACTATCTTTGTCAGAATTACACATTTGCTCGTAGGCAATACACCTCAAAAGGATGTTTTGTAAGGACGTCATATTTGATGTTAATAGCCATGATTCATATTGATCATGTGGCTTGGAAATATCCAAGTACTTTTGGAAGCTAGTGTGGTCTCTCAAGTCACACTGCTAAGAGTGTTAACATATTTTCAGATGTTAACAAGGAATCATTGCCTTAAGAGGGTTATACCATCATAGCCATTAATATTTTGGCTAGGTTATACCTTTAAGAACATATTTTTAAATTTATTTGGCAGATCAATTTAAAATTGAAATGATATTTGCATGATGATGTAATAAAATACACATATATAAATTTCAAAAGAAATTTCATTAAAATACTAAACGATTACAGAAAATGCCCTAAACGGGTCTTTGAAATAAACAAATTGTCCACGCATGGACTAAAGAAAAGAAACAAGTCCATGCAGGGACTAATACAGAAATAAAATGTCCACGCAAGGACTTGATTGAAATTACAATACAAAATAAAATAAAATTTTCTACTTCTTCTTTCCCTTGATGAAGTTCGCAAGACCATTTAGGAATTTATGGGCCTTTCTTTCTCGTTCCTCTGCTTTTTGCTCAACCTCATCCAACCTTTGTAAGATTTCCTGCGTTTGCGAATGTTGAGGTGGGGGTTGAGGTTGCTGCTGATAAGGAGGGTATTGATACCCTTGCACGGGATTCCCAGTTGGGTATGCTGGAGGAAATGGTAAGGGGTAAAGAGCGTTAAAGTGAGCTGCCTCAAGATATGGATCTTGAGCCGGGGCTTGATATTCATAACCCGTAGGAGCTTGATATTCAACCGGGTTATACCCATACGAACCTGGGTAAGTAAGTATTGGGTTTTCATAACCCATTGGCGGTGGCGGTGGTGCAAAAGTAACTGGCGGGGGATCAATTTCCGGCACCGCGTGAGAAGGTCCAGCCATTTGTGGATCTTCGGGGATTGGAGGGTAAGTACTTGAAGCTTGTGGGGAACTAAATCTCGGTCCCCCTCGCACGGACATCCGTGCATTCCTCCTCCGCCTTGGTGGCTCAGGAGGTGGTTGTGGTGGTTGTTGAGGTGGTTCCTCAACTGGCAATGGTGGTGGAGTTACCGCCTGGAAGTGCGGTTCCTCCATTGGAGGTTGTGGAGGAGAGTTGTGAAAAGAAGGGGTGAATTCCCACTTGTAGTTGTTCCACCTTTCGGCCCATGAATCGGGGCCTTGATATGGCGATCCTGCATAAGAAGAACCGCTGGAAATACTGATGGGATGCGTAGGCGTCCCAGTTGGTGGCATTGTTGGATCCAGAATACTATCCATATCCATGTCTTGTGAGAAATAATCTTCAGGGTCCAACGGGTTATAACCCGGTGGTTCGTTGATATAATCATTTGGGTTAAATTGACCTGGTGAGTAAGAATGGTGAGAATCAGAATGGTGAAACGAGTGTGAGTGCAGCGAATGCTACGAGTGATGTAAGTGGTGAGAATGGTGAGAGTGTTATGAATGTTGGGGCTCGTCTTGAATAAGCGGCCCAAAAGAAGGGTGATATGATGGTGAAGAACCTAGCAAAACTGAATGTCTCGCAGGTTCGAAAGAGTGTCTCCAATTGTCTCGTGAATCGGAGCTGCTAAATGACGCTGAAGGCGTGCGTCTGTGTGAGGGTCCAACATGGCTAGATGGTCCACCCCTCATAGGACCTTTTCCTTTTCACTCAAAACCCGATAGAATCTGACCTCGTTCAGGCCTTCTACTCATTCTCTAGTGAAGTGCCTGTCTGAGAACTGATTCCTATCGACGAGATGACCGACTTAACGGGTTGAACATGAAGTACCATCAAGAACAGTTAACTGATCGGACGGGGTGATTCCTATCCGATCGGATGACTTAGACTTAATGGGGTTTCCGTTGTTTGACGCGTTGTTAAACTGTGTCTGTTAAACCGCAAACTTTCTAAACTTAATAAATTTTACAAGTTTTAGAAATGAACAGTCACTGAACGGATTGTCGTCCGATCGGATTGCCATCCGATCGAATGACAATCCGAACGGATGACTCATGACCTTCAACACTTGTGATATTTTCCAACACTTCATCAAATTTTTTTCAAACTTTCAAAAATGTCAGTTTCCAACGAATAGTCATCCGATCGGATGACCATCCGATCAAATGACTATTCTATCAGGAGACTTGGAACTTTAAAATGTCTCACTTGAACGGATCGCCATCCGATCGAACAACCATCCGTCCAGATGACCGTTCGACCGGACGACCTGAAAGGTAGGGATACTTCTCTCTTTTTAAAATGCTACAACGAAAACTTCAAAGTCACATCATACACAAGCACATCCATCTCAAACGAATGACCACCCGACCGAATGGTCATCCGTCCAGATGTCCATCCGTCCGGATTGTCATCCGATCGGATCACTATCCGTTCCACCTCTCACCGACACGCTGTTTAACGCACTGTTCATCGCTTATACTATCGTTCTGTAATCAGACTAACTTTCCAGCGCTCCCTTCAATCCAATCAAAGACTGTGTTATTCATTTAACACGATCTGTGAGTATACTCAAACCCTTTTTGCTTTACGCACTTTTGGGTGTTACATACGTTACCTATTTCAAATCACAATCAACACACAACGCAAACACTTTTATACGCTAACCGTTATTGCATGTTACACGTGTTACTCGATGAATACTTGTATGTTATGTTTACACAGTGATTGTTGCCTGACACCTTAGCAACGATAGTACTATAGTTTGGACTCAGCACCTGTCATGGACAGGGGTTGTTAAGGGTTTACTTCTCATGTCACAGTGGTGATATGTGTTGCGCATTCTACAACTCGCAGTCATGTATGTGCATATTTCATTGTCGATAACCTACTAGCTTCCTTTGCTACATGATACATGCTGTTTATGCGTAAACCGCTTTCGCTATCTATTATACTATTAAACTTGTATGCTCACCTTTACACTATGTGTATTGACCTCTATTTTAACGTATGTGACAGGTGTTTAAGATGCTAGGATGTCTTGGAATCGAGCTTAGGGGAGTCTAGAAACAAAACAATTAATTTATGAGTTGTCGGAACAGTTTTATTTGTCTTTGAGAACAAGCCGTCTGTAATAAATGTGTTACTTGATATGTTACGGTATGGGACGTAATGCTTAAATATTTGGTAATTTATAGTTGTTATGGGATCTCTTGGACAATCTGTTTCGCTCAATGCCCCCCCCCCCCCGATGATTCCGCCCCCGGTTGGGGTGTCACAGATTGGTATCAGAGCCATAACTATAAGGAATTAGGCAAGACTCGACCTAATCCGGGTCGATGTCTTAGAAACGACATCTTCTATAGTCTAAGTACCAGCAGACCGCCTTGTGCGAACCCGGTAGGGGTTCCGCACGAGCTTATTTCTGTTATTCGATCGACTCACGAACATACTACACTCTATCGACCTTTCCTAAGGTCAAACACTATCACTTAGCCTTTCCAAAGGCTAGCGACACACCATTTTTTGAAAATGAGCAAGTGATTGGGTCGAGATTAGGTGTGATTTCACACCCCGATATTTCCACATATTACCGGTGGGCCCGGTGGGGAGTATCGTGATGAAGTTGATATCATCAAAGACAATTAACACAATATTATAGCACAGCGGAAGGCTTGGTAGATAATTACTATTACAAACCATAATGTCCGAGTGTCCGAAATAAAAGAATATACAAACTGGTTGTAATAGAGATCCACATGCGGATCATAAAAAAAATACAAGAAACTAAAATAACAGACTTCAGGCATCTAAGGATTTGCAAGATCCTCTTATTTGACACCAAAGAGCTCCAGCCTAATTTCGAGAGGTACCTGCACTTAATCTTTGGAAAATACGTCAGTTTTCACTGGTAAATACAATTAACCGACTCATTTGAAAAGACTTTATGAAAATTGATTTAGGCGCACAAGGCACAAAACCATTTATAACTTGGGACACTTTTTATTAAAATCTTGTATACAGTTTTACATGTTTGTCATACATATGGGGCCGGTTTGGAAGCCGGTCATGATTAACCGACTGACCACTATAAAACCCACAAAGGAGTTATCCCCAACATGTGGGTTATTTAGCATTTGCATCTGTCAGGTGTATGCCTATGATGTGTGCTAAACAGACTATAAAAATTAACTATATTAGACTCTCTAAGCTAGACACTAAAAAGCTTTAATTCTAGACTCGACCTAAAACCACACAATCGACAAGTGTACCGATCAATGTAGTATACCCTAGGAAGTCCGGATATCGAACCACGAGACTCTATTTATCACGCAAACTAGACTCTAACAGACACTGAAAGACACGACACAAACTTGTTTAATTGTTTTTTTTTGGGGGGGGGGGGGTTACGGAAAATCTAAGAAATCTATTTAAACTAATTAATTAAACTAGAATTAAACTAATACGAACGAAGACTAAGGGCTTTTCTTATATGGAGAATGAGACCACCTAGACAGGAATCCTCAATTGCTTTTAAAGAATTACCGATTAAGTTAAATGCATGAATTATGGAACCGGGATCTTAAGGTACTAAACCTATTAAGAACCAACTAAGCCCCTCGACCCTTCTCAAGGAGAAACCTGTGGAACTACCTAGGCCGTTAATCCTACCGGTTATTAGACGCCTTTCCAGTTGTCTAATTATTGTGTAAGTACCCTAATGTTGACCTACTCTTTTCCAATCATAGATTTAGGGTAGTTTGGATTATTAAACTTGACTTGATAGACTAATAAACCGACGGGTCAACTAAATTCACGACCTTTTCCACGGACTGTCTAAAGCAATTCGCTGGGTAAGACCTATTAATAGCCCCTCACTTTCCAGGTATTAGGACTAGCAGAACACTAAAATCTAGCAAACTACTAACAATTACTTCTAGGGGTTATTGGCCAATTCCACCCTAAAGAATTAAGATCTATTACGTGATATAGACACTCACCAAGATCTAAACCCTAGCATGACTCTATGTTGTGATAAAGACCGTCACTAAGAATCATACGAAGCAATTGAGAATAATAAACCAAATTAAAGTACGCATGTGCATCAAATCAATAAAACAAACTCTTTACTAAACACAATCAATCCATAATATTCATGCAATTAACGAAAAAGGTAAAAACTCTATATCAATCCATTCATCAAGTCTAGGTGGCTTAAATGTTTAGCCAAGCATGTCTATAAACGAACACAAATCAAAGATAATCAAACTAGAATTCATGGTAACAAGTTTCAAGAAAGAAATCGACAAAACAAGGGAATGGAAAACCCGAGAAATCTTCGATTCTTCGTCCTGAACTTGATCCACTGATTCGAACGCTTCACGATCTCCGATTCAGCTCCAAGATAGCTCCAAAATCGCCTCAGATGTCCTCTAGTTCGTAAGTTAGGGTTCCTTCGTGCGTCTTCAAACTCCCACTGATGTTTATATGTATTCGCCCATGATGATTCTCCTTTTCTTTTCAGCCCAGGCCCAGCCGTGATTCTTATGCCTCTTATTAATATTGCTGAATATACATAACATTGTTCTAAAAATAGTTTCAAAGGCCCAATATCCTTCATAACTCCACTTTTTCGAATATATGTGTAGTATATATCCTCAATTCAAAAGGTGTCAGTCCAACACAAATTATATTAGCAGCCTTTTTCTAATCCTCCACACCTTCAAATTAATGGACTCTGGCCCACATAATACCCGCCAATCAACAATAAATATATGCAAGCCTTTTTATACTCTAATTCATAATAATGGGTATATATGCATGGCTGCCACTGTTAGATAGTATAGAGATAGCGGGCTCGGCCCATTCACAGAAAGTAACGGCAATTTTACTTCGGCCACTGGCGTCCTACTCTGCCCAACTGGCTGGTTATTTCCATATTATTCGTTTTTGCTCCATTTGCACCAGAACCGGCCAAAAACACAAAATAATGTAATATAATACCAAAAACTAAATAAAACAAATAATAATTATACAATTTACACGGGAAAAATATGTGTATTTTACCCCACATCAGCCTACACCCCGTGCATAGGTCGTGGCCATTTACAAATGAAATGAGCCGAGGATATCCAGGACATGGTAGTATTAACCCCCAATGTTTATGTTATCAAACAAAACAGATTAAAAGGGTTATGTAATTTATTAATCACAATCTGATTAAATGATTCCATACCCGACCAAGCGGTAATATTATTCCGTATCCCAAGCCCGTATAGGGAAAATAAGTTAAAAGTATTTACCTGAGCTAGATGTGCAAAGATGCTACTCAGCCGTATAATTCCTAAGACCTTAGGAAAATATCTTCTACCGAAGCTACTTAATCTGTGTGGAAAGTTTATTAACCTATTAGGATACTAACGGGTCTTTATTTAAGTCAAAGACTTAGACCGGTTAGTTTGAAAGATACTTTACAGTATAAAAGGCTAGATTAAGCGGAAACCGGAATAGAATGTGGTTTAGACCCGACAAGTTTGGATACTTGTATAATATGGGAAAAATAAACACATTCTGGATTTTGAAGTTAAAATGATAAGGTTAAACCCATTTTGGCTAATTTATGTAAACTAGTTACATAAACCGAACCGAATGCATAAATGCATAACGGGTAACCCAATGAACCATATACAAGTCCCAAATGTTATTATGCTTAAAATATGTTAATACATCAGGAGGATGTTAACATATATGCCCAAAAAGTATTTAAAACCAAATTAAGTCCCGTAAGGGCATTTTGGTCATTTTAATATTTATAAAAGAGGTTTTAAAGTAAACTGATATTCTAGTCTAAAACATTCTGTAAAAATATTTATTTTATGGTGTTATATCAGTAGGATATCATACATATGTGTGGTTTACCATTTATGGCCAAACTATGCCCCGAAAGGGTATTTTGGTCATTTCACATATGATTTTAAGGACAAAATTGGAAGTCTGAGTTCATGACTTATACCTACTGTAAAAACATTAAAATTTATTTATAAATTCAGTAGGTAACAAGTCATGGGTGCTAAATATGGTTTTAAACCATATTATGCACCTTATTAGCGTAAAAGTCGATAATTGACGATATTTGATATGTTTATGTGATTATGAGATTTTGATCAGCCTTGAATGTTTAAAATATTTTATTTTTCATATTAAATCAGTAGAAAAAGGTTTGTCATGTTAATCATACATAAATCACTTTTTATTATAAAAAAGGGTATTATCGTCAATTATGGAATTTATACAAGAACTCTAAGTTATGGTCAGTATATAATCTGACCCAATATTCCAAAAATCCCTAAAAATGATATCATAACAGTAGGTAATGAGTTTTGGGTCAAAATCTATGCTTAAACATGTATTATGCATAAAAGCGTAATTTAGTCTTTATAAAAGCTAAATTTGCGATAATTAGCATTACATTAGTTTGAGACCAGAAAACAATGTCAAATTAATTTAGACATGTTTATATATCAGTACTTAACCTATTTGAATACTCACATATTCCAAAAATCTCATTTTATACTATAAAGGCAATAAGGTCAACTTTAAGCATAATAACATAAACATGCATATAATTTAAAATACTTAGTGACCAGGTAATATAACCTCAGAGGGTTATACTACAACATTATATGGTCCTAACGGAAGCTTAAAACATAAAAGATTTAAGCTTAATCGGGTCAGAACTGAAAGTCAAAGCAAAAGTCAAGCTTTTGCGACTTTCGGTTGCAAACCGGGCTTAGACTCAGAATTGCCGGGTTGAACATTATTAAACATATTCTAATAATATTTACCAAGTTATTTAAGTGGCAAAATATGATTCATAATACCTACATTATCAGTTTTGATTATTATTTACAAATCTGACCCGTTTGACTTTTTAATTAATTAGTTTGACCCGACAATTAACTAAGAACTCGTGAAGAAGGAATTCTGCCCACCCCATGAGCTCCAGAAGCTGGAGAAAGCAGGATGGTGGCGATAACACCGGTCTAACTTCCCGCTTCAAGCAGCTGAGTATCATGTCACACCCTGACTTTTGCGAAAGCGTGATTATGGTGTGACTTTCTTAATATCATTGCATTCAATCATAACATCAACTATATGATAAAACCAAATGGTTGTCATCCATTAAATATGTTTAAAACATAACAACATTGTTTTAAAACGTAGATTTCAAATTCAAGTTTTACAAACCGTACAAATTGTTTATGAGTTCATTAAGGACTCATCAAAAGATATTGAATAACACCAAGGTTTGGAAGACGTGTCTCGTCTAGGAATAAGACACACTGACCAAACTCAAAGACCATGGATGACATCTTTATTTCTAATGCAGCATAAAAACTTCCAACGCCTGCCAGAACCACTTACAAATTCCCTAAAATACATGTAGTTTGAAAATATCAACAAAAGTTGAGCGAGTTCATGTGTTTAGTATGTGTTCACGAATCATCCATGAAAACCTTTGTATGTATGTTTGTATGTACTTGTAAACTGGTATGAAGCAATAAGGAAAAACAGATCAATTAATGTGTAGCTAATACATTAATGTAAGTGACATGGCATAGGAAGCACTCAAACCTGTATGCGTATTTCGTACCGGCCCCTCCGGCGGAACGACATAGTCACCACATGCGGCCAACTCGCATGCCCATGGGTGGGGCTCGCAACACCCAATAGATCTATCATTCATGCCCATCGGTCCTTATACAAGGATTAATGGTCTTAAGTTAATCGCCTACCCATTCACGTGATCTAGCAGTACATTCCTTAGCTAATCATACCATTTGTAATTGTTTGTAAGCAGTATGTAACATGTATTTCACCCCCGAAGTTATAAAACTGAAAACAATTAAAAGAAAAGGGGGACATGAACTCACGGTTTTGCGTTCTTCGAATCCGCCTGTAACTCAAAGTTTCCTCTGGCGTACACGACTACCTACAATGTACTATGGTCTTATTAGACGAGCGGGTCGTGCCTTAACTTAGTGTTAACGCTTCTGAGTTACGTCTCTTTTATGTCTTCGATATTATTCCAAGTTATAATCACTTGTTAAAATAATAATTATTTTAACTTTAAATTATATTTTGATTTTGGAATAATCGTTAAACAATATTTTGTAACAATACTTCTCAAGTATTCATACTCGTATTTCCTTCCCAAGGATGGGGTATCTCATACATGTTTATCTGTATTCTTGTATTTGTATATCTTGCCATGTATTGGCGTCGTATTCCGGTGTGTACGTATTTTCTTAATAAATATCCCATATATATTTCCAAAACAATATATTTTCAAGTCTCACTTAGAAAATATATATAAACTTATTTCATCCCAAATGTATTTCAAGTTTATCCAAGAAAACGTATATTTTTCCCAAAAATCATACATCTTCTAAAAACTCTAGGAAAATATATTTTTACTTCTCAAAAACACTATGTTTTCTCCTGGTCGAAAATATGATATACTTTGTAATAATAATAAAAATCATATTTTCATTTCTTTTGTATCCAAAATAATATTTACCAAAAATATACTCATAAATGTATTTTCCGGAATATTTGTAAGTTACATTCTATCGTTCGGTTCCACAATATTAAGTGTGTAACTTATATATTTATTCCTTGTGGTTTGGTATTATTTTGGATTGTAAATTCTTGGTATTTGTTAAGTTATATTATTTTATCCCTAAAATAATATAGTTAGTACACGAAGTATACAAGTATTCACACACATCATGTCTTTAATGTATATATATATTCTAAATATATATTTGTCCATTTTTATTTATAGAAACCAACCTCCAATATTTGTATTTTTGTAACAAAATCTATGGCAAAGTTTATATTGAAAACCATAGTTAAAACACACTTGTAATTATTTGTTTAGAAAATATTTTTCTAAGTGTTTATATTTTTAGAAAATTTTGCCATAGTTTCCCCTAACAATGGAGGTGTCCATGCTATCAAAGCATATCACTTTCTTTTTAAAATCATCACAACAATCAACAATCTAACTAACACTTACCAAGTACCAAAGTAATGCTACTTTCATAACAACATGAACTTGAACTTTCATAAAAGCTTGTAGTAACTTGGTAGTGTGTTTAGTAGGTTTAGTTACCCCTTAAAATGCATTTACTTCTTTAAAAACTTCATTTTTAAAGAAGTTGGGTGTTTACAACTTCCAAGCACATTTTCTAAAAATGTTTCTTTATGTAACCTTCTTGTTACACAAGTGTTTCTACACTTGTTTATCCATTAAAAATAGTGTTTGTTTATGTAAGAACCAAGATCTACTAAAACTCATATTTCAAGCTTGGTTCTTTTGGAAAACCATTCATAAATTTTAGATCTATATGATTATTAACCCATTTTGATTATTATTTTTCAAGAAAACAACATATTCTTTCAAGTTCATGTCCTTCATGAGGATGCTTTATAAATCTCTAACATTTTCATCCTCTCATTTTGCTAGATTATGTTTTTAATCATGATCTAGCAAGATCATATAATGATTTACATCATTTACACAAACCAACAATCATCAAGCATCATAACATCACTAAACAACATGATTTCTTTAAGATTTCTTATAGTTTTATGCTTATGTTCTTGTTTCATCTTCAAGTTTCTTAGTGTTCTTCATGATATTCATCTCGTATCATCTTTTAACCACTTGAAATAGATGTAAAATGAAGAGTAGAAGATCTTACTGCTAGCTCAAGGCTAGGGATCATCATGTATAGAAATGAAGCGGATAAAAGCAAACGGTGAAGGTCCTTCAACTTCCGAAAGCTCCAAGCTTCCTAACTTATCTTCTTACACCTTAATACCACCTTAGATTGCTTGTTAGTTGAATGGAAATGGTGGAGGTGGGATGGGGGTGTTGAGCCGTGAGCATGGAGTGAGGAGAGGGAGAGTTAAGTGTGTGTAATGTGTGTGAGATAATGAGAGTTCATTTCTTTAAATAACCATCTAATGTTATTACCCAAAGGATCTTATGTTTCTTAAGTACACCACATAATCTTTAGCATATCTAAGGAAGATTAGCAAGATCAAAGGAAGATTTATGGAGATCTTGGGGTGGGGTCACATAGGGGACCGTAAATATAGGGGGGGGGGTATTAGTTGGTTTCCAATGGTAAGTTAGGTTATTAGTTGAAATCCAAAGTGTATTGATTAGTGTTTAAGTGTATGATATGTTATATAGTGTGTTAGGGTGTTCGGGGATCGTAACTAGCCCAGAAACATTAAAACAATACTTCTAGTAAAATTTTGGTGTTTCGGGTAGTGTCCAGTTGTTCGGTTAGATACCGGTTCATTAAAGTGTCAAACTATTCCGTTTAGTGTTCATTATGTTACCTTTTGTGACACTTTTAATTCCCGACACTTAGGAAAGCATTCAGGACCATTTAGTCATATTTTTGCACATTACTAGCTTGTTAAAAAGCTGAATTTTGCTGAAATATGCTGAATTCAACACTTTAAGCGGGTTTTAGGCACTTTCCGGCACTTAAACTATCACCTAGTGAAGCAGTTTTATGGTCCTTACTTCTCTACACACCATACTAGTGTAGTACCTTGTCTCTGGCTCATACTGTGTCTCAAAACAACGTCTGTCTATGGACTGAACTCCGTCAGCATTTTTCCGGTTTGTCTGTTAACTGTGCTAACTGTGCCTTGTGCATTATTCATGTCAATATGTTTGCATGCAGTCAATGATGTGTCATTTGCAGTATGTGATGCACATGTAAGTATAATGCAGTAATTAGAAAGCAATTCAAGTCATAAATTGTAAATCAGCACAGTCATTAAGCACTAATCGTCATTTAATAATTGTACGGATGCATGCAAATTTGACGGTTGTCACATATCATTTGTCCAAGTCATGTGGCAACACCTGATATGACGATCAAGAAGTATATCCGTGCTTTACCGGATTGTGTTGCTGACTTCGTACAAGCCGCGAAGACAACAACCATCGAAGAGACATACCTACTTGTTGCTGAGATTAATGACAAGCGAGAGTTGGCTAGTTATTTCGAGAATACCACCAAGAGTCTCCACCAAGCTACCGCTTCTCCCATTGCTGAAACTGCTGCACCGCAAGCTTCCAAGTCTTCACGCCGCAAACGCAAGAACAACAACAACAAGAACTGCTCAGTAACCGTCGCTCCATTCCAAGCTGTCCCTGCTCAACCGCAACCCCAGAACCGCCAAGTAGCGGCACCAGTGACCAATGCACCGCCAGCTAAGCGTGCATATACTGGTCCACACCCACTGTGCCCAACCTGTACCTATCATCATTCTGTTGGGATTGCATGCCAGTTTTGTGTTCATTGCAACCTGTACGACCACTTTACTGCCAACTGCCGTACTGGTCCCCGCCAAGCTCAAGTTCAAGCTCTTGCACTGCCAGCTCCTCTTCCTGCTCCATAGGGTCAACAAGCAGCTCCTGCACCCGTTGCTCATGCAAGAGCCTGCTTTGCATGTGGTGATCCCAACCACTTTGCAAATATCTGCCCAAACAGAGTGGTGAAGCAAGAGCCACAGCAGCAGCCGCAACAACATCAACAACAGCAGCCTCAGCAGCAGCCAGCAACCCGCGGACGTGCCTTCAACATCAACGCCCGCCAGGCGCAAGCAGACAACAATGTGGTTAATGGTACGTTCCTTGTCAATGGTATATATGCTTCATGTTTATTGGATACTGGAGCAGATAACTGTTTTGTATCGTTAGAATTCGAAAAGCTCCTAAATCATAAGTGCGCTAATCTCCCTACGACGTTCGACGTTGAAGTTGCCACTGGAAGAACCGTCACTGTTAATTCTGTTCTCCGTGATTGTACGCTTGAACTCAACAATCACGTCTTCCCTATCGATCTTGTCCCGATGCAGCTTGGTAGTTTTGATATCATAGTAGGCATGGATTTTCTTCGTGAAAATCGTGCTGAAGTTGTTTGCTTCGATAAAATGATTCGTTTCTAGCGTTATGAAGTCTCAAGCAATGTATTTCGTCCCGCCCCGATGTTTCCGTCATCGGTTGGGGTGTGACACTGATACCATGTAGAATTTTATGAATCAACAAATAACAAACAGAAATAGTGATAAAATGGTGACAAAATCTTGTTAACCTATACCAAAATCAGTCCCCCCTCCCCCCCCAAGAACCCTAGATCTTACAAACTGTAAGATCTCAAAACAATACAAAGTTTGTGATCTAATCAGATGATCATTATACAAATACAACCACTCTCACAGCAACATAATTTCTCCAAACAAACCCTAACAACTAGAGAGAGAAAGTATAACAGACTGCGAGTGAGAGAATGAGCTCTCACACTGTAACAACCCCTTTTATATGCTTATCTTCCAGTTTGACCCGACCCGAACTGAATCGCTGACACGGACATATAACCTGAAACATAGCGATAGAAAAAAAAAGTTTGGGTCTCATGACTTTCGGCCCCCACAGAACTTTTGGTCAAGCTTTGGCACTATACTTAAATATAATTAAAAAATTGCTCGCTCCAATGACCACCCAAAACCCGGTTGCTAAACCACACATTACGCTCAAATAAACTTATTCGTTAATCTAAATATTTTTTTTATGAATGGAAAATTTGGATCACTAGTGGACCACTGGAGTATCATCGTGCCATGAGCGGAACCATCCGATCATATCTATCTCCACTAGGCATAATGCCTATACACCAATTCAGGAGGAAACCTAATAAATATGACAAAAAAAATCCCTCTTATGAGAATTGAACCTATGACCTATTGATCACAAAGCCTTATGTCACCTCTAAAATGTTGTCATCTACGTTAATATGAATATATTGATGGGCGAGTAAGAGTTTCCAATTGCTATGCGTTTAAATTTGTCCTTTTTAAACATTGAAGTAATAAATTCTCTTAGGGGAGTGGGGGTGGTCACTAGTGATAGAATTCTATCACTCACAATATCCAATCAACTCCTGCCATGTCACCAGCCACCATTCTATCACTCACAAGCATTTTGTAGTGGCGGTGGTCATCACTAGTGATAGAATTCCATCACTCACAAATTTTTTAATTTTTTATTTTAAACTAGAAATTAACAATAAAACACTAAAATTATAAATTTCATTAAAATTAAAACATACTAGTTCAATTTAACATACTAGAAATATTTTAGGCTACAATTTAAAAAAAAATACTAAAAAAACTCTACTCCTCGTCCGACTCATGAAACTCCAAACCTAAAGAACCTACTAGTTCGATTAAATCGTATCTCAACCGAAAGTGAGTTTCTTTATCACGCAATTCTTGTTGGATATTTTGTGGAACTTGAACTTGTGTAGGAGGATCCGGCACCCAATCCGGGGATATTGCACGTCCGTCTTCTTTGATTATCATATTGTGCAATATGATACATGCATACACTATGCTATGTATTGCTTTCTTGTTCATCGCACAAACCGGTCGGTGTAGTATACCCCATCTACCCTTTAAAACACCAAATGTCCTCTTAACATCGTTTCTTGCAATTTTTTGAACACGATTTCTTTAGCCTCGACAGGAAATGAGGGAGCTTTCACAAAAACAGACCATGACGGGTAGATACCATCCACAAGAAAAAAGTCTCGTTTGTAATATCGTCCGTTAACATAGAAATGAGAGGAAGGTGCGGTACCATCCGTTACGGTTTGAAACAACGACGACGTGTGCAACACATTGATGTCGTTGTTTGAACCTGGAACACCGAAATACGAATGCCAAATCCATAAATCATTCGACACCACCGCTTCTAGTATGATGGTTGGTCTTTTGATGTCACCCCTAACATACGCCCCTCGCAACTCTCTTGGACAATTTTTCCACTTGATATGTGTACAATCGAGGCTACCGAGCATCCCGGGAAAATGCCATCTAGCCTCATGTGCGGCGTAAATACGTGAGATGTCGTGGCTCGTCGGTTTACGTAAAAACTCTTTACCATACAACTTAATGACCGCGTTGCAAAAAAATTGCAAACATTCACGGGAAGTTCTGGACGCCATAGCTAGGTATTCATCATATTGATCGGGAGGGTTACCTGTCGCTAGTTGGCGAATGGCGGACGTGCATTTTTGTATCGGCGTGAAACTTGGTTTGCCCCTCGCATCGTAACGTTCTTGAAACCATTCCTCGCTTGATTAGATGTCTCCAACAATCTTTAAAAATAATTCTTTGGGTAAACGAAACCGATCTCTAAACCTTTCGGCATTGTAGAGCGGATTCTCCACAAAATAATCGTTCATTAACACTTCGTTGGCACGTATACGATCACGGTCTACCATCTTCTTCTTTGGGCGGGACGAACTAGTATCAAGTTCGTTATACACCGACACAAAATATTTTAGCGTCTCATTGTCGGAAGACGACTCGGTATCGCTATCGCTAGACATCGGAAACGTCGAATCCGTAGGGAACTCCATTTGAGAAAGATGTAGATTGTGTGAAATGGGTTTATGTTTTGGTGTGTGTAAAATGGTTTAAAATGGAGATATATATAGATAAAAGGTTTAAAGGTTAATTTTTTTTATTTAAGTTTACCGTTGAATAACGGTAAAAAAGGAATAAAAAAACGGTCGAAATCATCAAGCTCAACGCGTTATCATCTCAACGCGTTATCATTTCAACGCGTGAACATAGTGGTGGCGGCGGTGTTCGTGATACATTCACGAGTGATGGGGAGTCCATAATGGACCGCCCCCACTCCCCATAATATGTTTGTGTTTTGATGTTTAAGTAGGTTCTTGTAATTAATGTTTGGGTAAATTACTTTTTGAGTCCCTGTGTTTTATGGGTTTTAACTAGTTGAGTCCAAAAGCAAAAAGTTTAACGACCTGAGTCCCCATAAGCATTTTCTTTAACCATTTGAGTCCAAATTTCTAACCCAGTTAGAATTTTGTTGTTAAGTTTTGTTAAATTTCCAAATTACCCCTATAAAACACAGGGACTCAAAAAAAATATATAATCTCCCAATTAACATTAACAGCTTCATTAACATCTTCAAACACCGGCATATGGTATAAACAACCAGCACACCTACCTGCACACACACCATCCCTCCTCTCTCTCTCATCTATACCCCTACCACCACCATTAACACTACCGCACCACCACTGCACCACCACCATCTCCACCGCAATAAGATCAATCAACTTCAAAATTGAGAGATTAATTGCACACCAATTGCAATTCAACAACACCTAAAATTTTCATAACAAAAACACTAAGGCAGATGTCACCTGCAGCAAATTAACTGCACACCGATTGCACTTCAACACAGTTCACATATCATCAACCACAAACAACACAAATGCAGATTAAATTACAAACGGAACATCACTTAACACCTAAAAACCATAAAAAAAACACTCACCTGCAGCAAATTAATAGCACACCGATTGCAATTCAACACAGTTTAAATCTTATCAACCGCAAACAACACAAATGCAGGTTAAATTAAAACAAAACAACAACACCTAAACCTTTCAAAACCGTTCGTATAACAATAACGTGCCCTAGATATGAAACCGTAACCAACTGTTTGAACATAACAAGTGCAGAAATTGGAACCCTAGGTTGGGGGTACAGTGGAGAGCATCACACCTCCGGAAACCCAGGTTCGAATCAGTTTGACTCGCCGGAAACATCATACTGCCGACCATCTTCTTCTCATCCTAGGGTAGTGGTGGTGCGACAGTGATGGTGGCCCCGTTAAGGTGGTGCTGGTCGCAGCGTTAGGGTGGTGGCGGCGACATTATGGTGGTGGTGGTGGTGGCGGCGTTAGGATGGTGGTGGTGATGGTGGCGGCGTTAGGTTGGTGGTGGTGATGGTGGTGTGGGTGAGAGAGAAGGGGGGAGACAGAGTAATCAACTGTTGTGAGTGTGTGAGTATTTATGTATTAATAATATAATAATAATAATAATAATAATAATAATAATAATAATAATAATAATAATAATAATAATAATATGCAGGGGCATTTTAGTCTTTTAATGAAAAGCTAACAGAAAATTCTAACAGTGTTAGAAATTTGGACTCAAATGGTTAAAGAAAATGCTTATAGGGACTCAGGTCGTTAAACTTTTTGCTTTTGTACTCAACTAGTTAAAACCCATAAAACACAGAGACTCAAAAAGTAATTACCCTTAATGTTTTGATAAAACCAATAATCATTTCATATAATATTGTTATATTTTATAATGTATTAGTAAAGTAATAGTAAGGCTGGGTATAAAGCCTCTAGGGACTTTATCACGCCATCTCAGCGTCACGTTATGTCCACGTCACACAAGGGGCTTTAAAGTCTTTTCCTTTAACTTGCAGGGTGTGGTATAAAGCCCACCTTTACACTATAGCGCCCCCTTTTGACCAACACCTTCATCGTTCAAATCAATTGCCCCTCGTTAACGTGCTGGCCAGCTTACGATGGCGCCCCCCGTTTCACTGCCGCGGTATAGCCGATGACGCCCTCAGAACGCTATGGAGGATGAGGTGGCGCCACACCCACCGGGCTAATGATGATGAAAGTTTGAAGTGATTAAAATGATAATAATTGTTTGAAGTTGGTTAGAATGATAAATAGAAATGGTCCCATAACCACCGACACACGCCATGTCAAACACTAAAATCCAACCACACGACACATGTCCCACACAACACACTCTTTCGTAACTCTACTTTTATTATTATTCCCATTTTGTTCCCCAATTCATTCAAGCATCTGCTGCTTCTGATTGATGGGTGTAGAGTTGGGGAAGCAGAAGAAGATGTTTGTGAATATGGTTGCTTGTTTGATTCTTATGGGTGTTGCTTATCGCCTCTACCTTTCAACCATCATCCCTTCTTCTTCTCCTCAGTTCATTGCGCATTATTCCCCTCCTCCTCAACTTCCCACACCTCCTCACCCTCACACCACCAGTAAGTATTATTATTATGTCTCCCTTCCATACATTTTATTATTCTTTCTTTTAACACTCTTATTACTTTTTCTTACATATAAAAAAATGTGTATTTTTTCATTGAAAACAGCAAATGTTAGTTAAAGTTCCTTTATTAAATGAAAAGTGTTACGATCAATAAAATGTAAACACTAGCTAAAAAAAGCTTATCTTGAAATCGGAATTCATTCCATCAATTATTATTAGAATAATAATAATTTAATGCGAAATCATCCGTATGCGAGACCCAGTTGTTGTTTTTGGTGATCCAATAAAAGACTCACTGACAAAAAAGAACAGAATCAATTCGAGAATCATCAAATTTATCGATTAGAATTGGGCAAATTTGGGATGCAACGAACGGGGGCCATGCTAATTTTATAACTTCTTTCTTGATAGATACTTCAATCCAACCAAACATTGTTTTCATCGATATTTCAATTTTATAAAAGCTAAGCTAGAGGGGAATCCGCACCCTGAGACCCATGTTTAATTTAATTTTGTAGGACTCTCTTTTACACAATTTTTCTCAAAAATTTAAACCGTATTTTACATCAATCGAAAACTAAAATACCTATACTTGTTTCATTCAATAACACAACACCAATACTATTGCTGATGGATGTTCAGTGGGTATGTATGGCTCGAATAACTGTACCAACAGCACTCGATATCGAATACAACTCTTTTTCAATGATATTTATCGAAATGTCGAGGAAAAAAATAATAAACACAACTACATATTGAGTTATCCTTGAAAAACTAAAGAAAGTTATAAGAGGAAAAGAGAACTCGAAAAAATGGGTTAAAAGCGTATATTATTTATAGTATAAGTGTTTAAACTGAAACTAAAAAAGCCAAAATGCCACATGGCATAATCTCACTACTGGAATTACCACTCACTATTCATTAAAATGGTTCGAACGAGTAGCTAGCGAGTCACAACTCACATGTACAACACCTGAGGGACCATGCCTGCCCGGTTCAGGCTTAACAATCCTCAAAACATAGACCAGATGGGTTCAGCTGTCCCCATCCATGTTTCCAAAAACATTCTTAACATGTTTTGTTTTGTTGGTTAGGTTCACCGGGGAGCTGCGACATATTCACCGGAGAATGGGTTAGGGATCCCACAGGCCCTCCATACACCAATACCACCTGTGACACAATAGAGCATCATCAGAACTGCATGAAGAACGGCCGGCCTGATTCCGGTTACATATACTGGAGGTGGAGACCCCGAGACTGCAACTTACCCAAATTCCACCCCAAAACATTTCTGACTTTCATGAGGAACAAATCCATGGCGTTCATCGGTGATTCAATCTCACGCAATCATGTGCAGTCATTGCTATGCATTCTTTCTCAGGTCGAACGACCGGTTGAGGTGTATCATGACAAAGAATACAGAAGCAAAAGATGGTTCTTTCATACACATAACTTTACACTTTCGGTCATCTGGTCACCTTTTCTAACTGAAGCCAAAATTTTTGAAGACTATGATGGCCACGCTTCAGGTGCAGTCCGCCTCCATCTTGACCAGCCCCACTCCGAATGGGTCAACCAGTTTGGTAAGTTTGACTATGTAGAGATCGCGGCTGGGAAATGGTTCTTGAAAACAGCGGTCTACTATGAGAACAACACGATTGTCGGGTGTCATAACTGTAAAATTGAAAATGTAACGGAGCTGGAGTTTGATTACGCGTACCGTAGAGCTTTACAGACGACTCTCGGCTTCATCACAAAGTCAGACCACAAGGTTTACACCTTGTTCCAGACGACAACACCTGATCATTTCGAGAATGGTGAGTGGAACACAGGAGGGTATTGTAACAGGACGGTTCCTTTCGAAGAAGGGGAGACTGAATTGAGAGATATTGATTCAATAATGAGAAATGTGGAACTGGAAGAATTTAAGAAAGCAGTTGGGGATACAAACGGGTCAACTTTGAAACTGTTTGATACGACCCGTTTGGCTTTGTTGAGGCCGGATGGACACCCCGGTCCCTACCGTGCGTTCCATCCTTTTGAAGGGAAAGATCCGAGTGCTAAAGTTCAAAATGATTGTTTGCATTGGTGCTTGCCTGGGCCAATTGACTCATGGAATGATCTACTCATCAACATACTCCTTAGAGAATAAACTTGAAGAGAGAAGTTTTTTTTTTTTTTTTTTTTTTTTTTTGGGGGGGGGGGGGGCTGGTTTAATTGATGATTTTGTTTTATTTAAAACCACAAAATCCTCGACATTACTGAAGTTTAAGGTATAGAGCACTCGACTGTGGTATATGAAATAGAGTTTACAAGACAGACATTTGTTGGAGATGTTCTAATGTTTACATATTAATATTATTATACATGTTATGAAATGGACTAAATCACTTATGAAAACAAAAGATGTGTAAATGCCTACCATTAAAGTTGGCTGATCAAAATTTATTCAATTAAAGAGTTGGGTTGGAAACACACATTTGCAAATTACATAATTCACCTCTTAACATCATCTACCTTGTTAACGATGTTGAGGTGAGCCTTGCTTCTTTTCGGGAGGTTGAGCAAAGGGATCCTTCTGCGTATAGATACATAGCCAGACATAAGAATACAACTTCAATAGCTAGAGCACTGACAGACACACACACACTTTTGTTGCCAACCAGTGGGGGCTATGGTTAGGAGGGTAACTTCCAATGATTTAGAATGGATGATAGTCACTATATCTTATAACTGCCAACTAGTGCATGGTTAATATTTGGAGGTTTTTGCAGAAATGCTGCTGTTTGGGAAAAACTTTTCACAAATAATGTCATGCTCAAAACAATTTCACAAGTAATGCTTTCTCCAATTTGAATGGCGATTTTTCTTGAGAAGTAGGCTTTGTCAGGAATTTCAGCTTTAATCATTGGAATATGGTACAAAAATCCATTATGAATGGCGATTTCAGGTACATCTCCATTGCAAATGGCGATTTCAGGTACATCTCCATTGCAAATGGCGATTTCAGGTACACATGCCATTTGGTTTGGCAACATATGCAGAAATCGACATTGATAATGTAAACATGTAAGAACATTTGTCGCCATTTTGAATGGAGAGTGGTTCAGAAATCGCCATTTTGAATGGCATGTGTAAGAACTTTATGCAGAAATCGACATTCATAATGGAGATGTACCATATTCCAATGATTAAAGCTGAATATTCCTTGCAACATTCCTGACAAAGGCTACTACTTGAATAAAATCGCCATTCAAAATGGAGAAAGCATTGCTTGTGAAATTGTTTTTAGCATGGCATTATTTGTGAAAAGTTTTTCCCAAACAGCAGCATTGCTGCACAAACCACCCCTCTGTCCCAAAATAAACATCCATCTTTCTATTCTATTCTATTCTATTCTATTCTATTCTATTCTATTCTATTCTATTCTATTCTAGTTTCTCCAAAAAGAAAAGAATGTTCACATCCAAACTGTTAATTTGTAGAAGAATATATATAGTGTTTGATTGGTGAGTCATAAGAATGTTGTTTGATGAAGCAGGAAAAGCAGGTGGTCATGGATTCAAGATCTAGAATGAAGAAGATGATACTCATTTCAGAAAACAAACAGATTATAATCACAAAATCAATGATACACCTTGGCATACAAAAATGAATTACACAGCTTAAATCACAAAGGTTAGGTAAAACGAATAAGCAGCAAAGATTTACATCTAGAATTTTAAAAAATGAAGATTGACAACAAACGATCACCTGTTTGAGGATGAAATCAAGGGCAAGAAGGGTGGCTGCAACGCCCCCCACGACAGTAGCAGGACCCGTCAGCAAACTCCATTTCCTGTAAATCATCCTTCTTTTCTTTTCTTTTCCAAATCGATCAAAAATATATAAAAATGGATCACCTGGGTGTCTTACACAAATGTGCCCTCAATAACAACAACCTTCTAATTTCAAAACAAGCTAACTTCCTTTTTGCTCCACCTGGTTTGTTCATTTTAACAAGTTTGCTCCAATTATTTAAAAAGTGTCATTTTGATGTTTCACTTTTGTCGCCAGTCAGTTTGCTCCTTGACTCAAACTCAATTAAAAATTTCGGTAATTTTACTTGTAATCAAAATGGTACTTTTGTAATTGTACACGTAAGCATATAACTCTTTATTTTAATACCGGAAAGAAAAATAAAAGTGGTGGAATGTTTGCACTTCTCTTGAGAGATGCAGCTTCAACTCCCACTTGATGTAGAGTCGGGTCACAGTAATTTATGTAGCCCATTACAGATCCATTTTCTTAATTTGATTTACTCAGTAACTGGCAGCTAAAAAACCCACGAGGAAGCCGAAGAGAAAACAAAATTGAATGGTTTGGGTATTGGACTATTATATTAAGTGGGCTACAATAAAAAGAAAACATGTTGGGCTATGAGTTGAAGTGGTGTAGGCCCAAAAGCAAGACAGACAGACAGACGGCTAAAAGGAAACGGCAATAGTTGGATCGCACAACGGATGAACAACGGCAAGGGCCTCACGGTTACCTTGGACGGACGATGGCTGGAAGCAGAAGATAGTAGTTATTTTGGTTTTTCTTTTTTTATTTTATAGTTATCGATCAATTAATTAATTGTTGTGTTTTTCTAATTACAAGCAAGAGTGTAAGATTTGTGGAGCCATTATCACTTTTTAATATGAATATGTTTTTGTTATTTTTACTAGCAAATAATTTAAGTAAATTCATGTGTTTGATATGTCTTCTATGTGTTTCTCTAGGATCACTTTATGTATATATCGGTGTTCATTTAAGCTTATCACGTTCATTTAGATCTTCTAAATAATTTATGTGTATCTAGATGCTAGAACCATCGAAAAATAATGTTGACCAAGTATACAAAACAGTATCATTCTAGCTCATTTAGTGTATTGCGGGTCGATGACATCATCAGGAAAGGGTTTCTTATTATTATTTTTTTTTTTTTGTATATAAACGACAAGTTTCTTTTATAGCCCCGGACATCATGTATGCCCGGTGATGGGCTAGTTAATCACCCAGCTTCTCATTGTTCATGTTCCGTCAATAATCATCCTCCCAATATGTTGACATCTTCACCAAGGGTGGTTATATTTGTTCTAGTTTGAATGCTTCAAACTCCAAGGGTGTAATATACATAATAATATGTAACAAAGCGTTAAGCGTTAAGTCATTAAGTTGTATATTTGATTGTTTAACACATACATATTATAAAGAGTCACAGATTTGGTGAAGAAAGATGGATACTAGTAGCCCTACTACAAAATCAATTTTATTTAATTTGTTGGCAACATACAATTATCTTGAAAAATAATTTACATTCAAGAAAAGAAAAGAAGATAGCAGAGTGCATCAGTTACTACACTAAACATATCATCTAGAAATTGCTTGCAAGTAACCCAACCAAACCAACAAAACAAAAACTTGTACATCCTCCCTCCTATCTACTACTCTCTTCTCTTCTCTTCCATTAGATGAGGTAGCAATCTGAGTTCTACACGAACATCTCAGAGTCCGCGACATCAAAATCCACATGATCAAAATCCAGATCCAAGTTCAAATCACAACTCCCGAAAGGCGAATTTGTGACCGAGTTTGGTGTTGAGTTGATGATGTCACTAAGATCAGAATCTGAAGTCTGCAAATTGGGGTTAAAATCACAGAAAAGGTTCTCTAACTTCTCTGTTTCAATTGGTGTGGAGGCAAAGGAAAAGCAAGGGAACAAGCCTTCCTCTCCCCCTTTATAAGCCTTCTTAAAGTTAAAGCTAAACGCGCGATCCATACACTTTTTTTCTTCTTCTTCTTCTTCCTTCTTGGGCTTTTTGTCCAACGCTTTTGATAGTTGAGTGGCCTGGATGCAAGTATGTCTTCCCCTATAACTTACTTCAAACACCGATGAATCTTCATCCGATCGTTGTACTTGTTTTGTTGCTAAACACCCTTGAACGTTTCGATGAGTGCATCGGTAATAAGCCCTACAAATAATTCATCCAACAATTCATTTAGTGCCAATCATAAATTTGAAAGCCAACTTTATGTGTAACAACAGAACATCCATCAACTTGCTTTTTCAATTATTAAATTACAAAACGTTGGTTTGTTGGTTGATTGATATATCTATCTATATTGAATGAATGAATATTGATGGGCTAGCCAATGCAGTGAATATAAAAAAGTGGCAGATTCCATGTAGATAAGATCAAGTACTATGAGACTCTAGTGTAGATAATTCAAATAAACCTAACTATCTATTTAAAAAAAAAAAAATTCTTTAATCTCCCTCTCTCCCTCTTAATCTTAAATTTTTAATTATAGTTAGTAAATTTCTAACCTTGGATGACTAGCACCTAAGATATCTTTTTGTCCATATTTCCTCCAACTGTAGCCATCATTAAGAGGACCTTCCACCATGTTCCCTGAACACACTTTCACTTGTTCACTCCATTTATCCATTGTTTTCCTGTAAAACAACAACACCAAATCTAATCAAAATTAAAATCCAAATCCTCAAAGTGTAAGAAGAGAAGAAGAAAAAGAAACTGACCTTTTCTTGCTGCTGCAGTGACTAGGGGAATATGAATCTGCAGCAGGTGCAGGTGCTTCATCAAAAGGGGGGTTGAGCATAGAAAGTGCTTTCTCATAGGAAGAAAGTATCTTTTCAACAAGAAACTCGCAGGTTTGAGCTGATAAGGTTTGATCAAGGTGGCCTTTAAGTTGGTTAGCTAGATCTCTGCCTTGAGTTAGCTCATTCATCAAAGGCCTTTTTTCCATTTGGTTAGGAAGTGAATGAATGTGTGCAAGTGATGTTGATCTTCCTTTGGTTTTATTGTTATTGCAAAGCACAAATGGACAATAAGCATATATGTAAAGTTGAGCTTTTTTTTTAATATGGAATTAAGTAGTCAGATTGGATTGGTTGGATGGATATATATGGTTGGTTGGTTGGAAGAGGAAGTTGTTGTGTATGTAAAATGAGGGAGGGAAAGAGAGAAGAAGTATGTATGTAAGTGAAGGTGAAGATGAAGATGAAGGTGAATGTGAAGGTGGGAGGAAAGAGAGGAGAATAGAGATATTTATATTATAATATAGTCAAGACAGTCATATAAGGAGTATGAAAGGAGCCCCAACATTATTTTGACTCTTTCAGAATACAACTTCATGTGCTTTTGTTATAAAGTTTCCAAAAAACAATCCTTCTTTCCTTTTAACTTTAAGCAAGTGTGAAGTGTTCTCTAACTTCAAATATAGGAGGTTATGCTAAACTACCTCCTGTAATTGTTATTATTAAATTAGTCACATTGTATCTCTACTTATGGATGCATTTAGCATCAAAGGAGTACGTTTAGTCAATCCCTTTTAAAATCACATCACCTGACTGAACATTACTTCACAAAATTTATTATGTAAACTAGTTTAGTACCCTCCCTATAAGTAATATGTTTGTAAGATTAGGCATAAGGAAAATGGAATTAACACTTAATTGATTGATGTGTTTTAATTAAAACCTGAATGAAAAGAGGATCTTGAATGTAGACCATTTCAAAAGATGTATTATATCATATGGGGCCTAGAATTTAATTTGATATATGTGTGGACGTTTGGGGGGGGGGGGGGGGGGGGGGAAGTGAAAGTGCACTAATTTTAACGTTATTTTACTAATTTCGAGAAAATAACGTTAAAAGAGGGGGATGGTTAATCATGCATCATGTGGTGGCCTTAATAGTCGAAAGACAAAAGGGTACATACACTAATCGGCCTTTGTCCCGATTGTTGAGTGTTACGTGCCTTGTGTCAAGGCTTGATGCAAAACTACTATCAAGCCGGGTGTCTCACTGGAAGTAGCCTCTCTAATCCTACGGGGTAAATGTAAGGCTGTCTACATCTTACCCTCCTCAGACACTACTTTAGCTTTGCTATTGATGGGATTTATATGATGATGAATTGGGTAAATGCAAACCAAGTATTGGAATAATAAAAACGAAAACAACAACTAGATCTTCTTCATCTTCATCAGTTAGTTTTCCCCAAACTTAAAACCAAAAAGCTAATCTGATGGATGACGTAAACTCACTCCATCTATCTAGAACATGACGTCAGACTCAAACCCACACATTGTGCAATAATGAAATTTCAAATTATTATTATTATTATTATTTAATAAATGAAAATATTGGTGAAGTCAATAAATATGTGAAGAATGTTCAAAGGTGCTTCCGCGTTATTGCGTTCATCAATATCACAAAAAAGCTGATATAGAGAGAGAGAGATGTCATCATCAGACCCGTTGCTTACGCTCCTTTTAATTTAATTACTCAAATATTTAAAATTAACAAAAAAAAATTAATTATAATAAACTTAGCTTGTTTGTATATGAGGACCTTCTCCACGTGGCAATAACCCACTTGGTGAGCAAACAAATGTAATTTCATTTACAATCTGATATCTTATACTTACAAGTATGATCGATCAACTGAAGGAAAATAAAAGCAATGAGTGACCCATTCAAGTACCAGGCACATCGAGTTAACTTATTTTGAAGCCATATTGTGTATTCAACTATTCATTCTTTAATTACTTCATCTACAAGTCAATGTGTTTAAACAAAATAAATAGACGTAACTGAAAAAGATGATTACAAATAAAATTCGTCAATGGTCATGCGATCAATGTCTATTGGAAGGCAACATTCATTATGCTTAACTTAAATTTTTATACTTGATATATTTGAAGGGTTAGTTGAGGATCATTGTACGTTTGGAAGCGTTGGCAGTTAGTCTGTTGAAAGTCGTTGGTTGTTCGTTGACTATACATTGTTGGAGGTCGATGCACCACTCGACCATTGTATTGTATTGTATTGTATTGTATTGTATTGACCATGGAGGTGGATGGATTGATTAATTGGGAACTAATTATATATGTACCAACAACTTACAATACAAGTATCAAAAAGTATGGAACAAGTAAGTAAGCCAAATACAATGCCAATTAACAGTTTAAAGGCACGTGCTTGCTTCGGCTTTCATCACAAAATATCATGATCCTAACTTTCATATATATACATTACTTAGAAAGTATACATCAACAATTGATACTGAATATGTAGGGGTTTATAACAACAACATAGATAACAGACAATTAATCTAAAGATTACGCTAAACCCACCCACTGTAAGCGTACGATAGTTGCATATACTTATGATTTTATCAATTTTGTTCTCTGAAAGATTAATCTTACCAACGTTTCTCTTATGTCACCCTTAATGATACTTTTAAATTTATTATTTTCTCTTTTTTTGTATTCAAATGAATTGTTTTGTTTTTTTCTTCTGTTTTTTAATTTTCGAAGAAACTGCAAGGCCATAACGGTGAAGAGAGAAGGCCACAGGTCTCTTTATTGCTTGCTTTACTCTCCTTTTTATATTCAAGGGGCCATTAGTGTATCATCATGTCTCCCCTAAAACAATATAAAATAAAATAAACGTACAAGATGACATGTATCTTCTTTGACGGGACAATGATATAACGCTTTAAGTGCTGCCCTTCACAATCAACCAATTCCTTTGGGGTCTTAAAAATATATTAATTGCTTCTTTTAAAAGAAACTAACTTTTTTTTTTAATTTGATCCGTTTAAACATCTTCATTAATACACAAAACCTTAAATTACCCAATAAGAAAGCTTTGATCATATCACCATATAAATTGATATATTACATGTAAATAAAATCAATTCGGAGGTGTTATGAAAATCAAATCTTAGCTTGGAATGACTTAGATCTGTGAGATGTAAATCTTCCTGTTATTTTTAGTAGATTTGGTTAGACGTCACTATCCTTCATGTGAGATGGTCCCCATGGATCTAACAATTTTGGCGACACCTATCATGCTCCTATAGGTGGAGAACACTCCATGCCCAAGGTGTGCATGGGTGTGTCGACGTCATCCTTGCCCTGATTGGTGGAAAAGGGAGCCGCACTCAGGATGTGCATGGGGGATGATCATCTATGCACGAGACCATCGTAAGTTAGAAAGTGTGACACTTCCTTTATCTTCGTACGACTAACCTTTCGTCGTGTGTCTCTTGTGATGCGATCATGCGATCAACGGCCTATTTTGGTACATTCCTCTATAAGTCCCCATAGTCTTAGATGCGTACACCTTTTTGCATGCGCAGGCCGAGACTATTGATTCAGGGGAAATTGTGCTATGGAGGATGATGTGTGCTAATGGTGACCATATTAAATGTTTTTTTGTCACTTTGTGGTGTCAAATTGTAAAAAAAAACATTTTTTTTTGGTATTGCAGTTATGGTTATGGCGTTTTTGTCTAGCTGTTGATCTTAAACAGGGTCGCACACTATACGATTATAGTGTGCAGCCGCACACTTGAAACCTGGTCGCACACCTCTCATATTGGGCCTCCAAATCTGCTGAGCCCACGTGCATTGGGCCAAAGCCCCTGTCACACACTCACAACCATTGTGCAAGTGTGCGGTACAAAAGACAGCTGGATTCCACCAACTGAATGTGCGGCAACTTTAGCATGTGTATAAATACCCACATAACCCCAAACCCTAATACTTTTTCCTAAATCATTCTCCCAGCCGCGAACAAACATTCTCTTTCTTTTTCTCTTTCTTCCCAAATTAGAAACATTTTTTGTTGTATATACATTTTTTCTGTCTTAATTTGCATGTTGTCATTGGATTTTACGAGATTTTAATGTCTGGGGAGGGTGCCACCTAGTCATTTGATGTCGTTAGTGAAAGAGAAACACATGTTCTTGCTAAATTTGCGTACAACTTTGTGGAACCTGATCTTTCCAAAGATACTTGTGAGTTTGAAGAGTTGAATATAACAGGTTCTATTCCTAATCCTAAACCTCTTACAGTAATTCAAAATGTCGAAGGCAACCTTATTACGATTCTTAGCGATGACTATGCAGAATCCGAAAAATACAACATTGATCCAACGTGTTAGGCGTCGTCAGTGGTGAAGCTTCGCCCCCCCCCCCATTTTTACGAAACCGGGGGGGGGGGGGGGGTGGAAACGTATATACCTAAAAAATTTCTATACGAAAGTACTATTCATAACACTACGCATCGAAAAATTCGAGGGGTCGGGCGCCCCCTCGGAAGTCTTCTAAGCTGCGCCCCTGGGCGTCGTCAGAGTGTGCATGTAGGTGCTGAGGTTAACCAGGGTCAGACGAAGGTAGTTGATGTGGACCCAAAGAGGTAGTTGATGTGAACCTCCCTCGTATTCATTAGTACCCAGTTCTTCTTCATCTTCAGAAGAGACATGGGTTGGGGTCGCTGATGAGACAAGCTTAGGGTTGGTACTCATGATTTCTTAGAAAAAATTCCACTATATACTGAAAAGACAATGAGTTGCTCGTCCTAGAAGAAAGTCGATGGCGCCAATGAAGAATCAAATCTTCAAATCTGTTCCACCAGCAGAATACTTCTAAGATGGGTTCTGAGAGTTGTTCACCAGCAAACCTACAAAAGAAGAACACGGTTAGGCTCACCACATGATAAGATTCCTCCCTGTGACCACCCTTGGGCATGAGAATAAGTATTCGTTCGAGGAATTAAGGTTTTGAGTAAAGTCAGAGAATGAAAGAATGTCTACATGTGAGATGTAAATCTTCCTCCTATTTTTAGTAGATTTGGTTAGACGTTGCCATCCTTCATGTGAGATTATAACAACCCCCAAATATTTTTTCGACACCCCTAATATATTAAAAATGTCCCAATACGTCCTAAAATACACCCCGTATGCGAAAACCAAGCCCAAAATACCATATATAATTAAAAATAAAATAAAAACAAGAAAACAGTGTCGCTCGCGGGCCGCATAGACCCCTTAGGGATCTTACGCGGGGCGCAACAACTCAACCACCAGGCCGCACCCGGTGCTGCCACATGGCACAACGCGTGTGAAGGGTAGATCGATGACTGGGCCAGGCTAGGGCCTACCCACCCTACGACGCGGGCTGCGTAGCCCCTGGACAAAGCTTACGCGGGGCGCGACGAACCCCAAATCAGGCCCTATAAAAAGCAGGCTTCGGCTGTTGTAACACTCATTTATAATTCTAATATAAGTTTAATAAAAGATACCAAACTTGATATATAGTGCCTTGGTTTAACAAAATACGAAATAAAGGTTTCAAGTAGCGTCTACTAGTCAACTACCGACTAGCTTAAAACATTCGAAACATGATTAACAATCCATTTACATCAAAAGCATTGTCTAGACGAAGTTATCCCAAAAGTATTGTTTAAACATAGACTTAGTTAGTGCGGAAGCTTGCAAATTGTGTTCGGTTCTTCAAAAGCTCGCTCGATCGCCATCCGGTTAGTTCCCATTATTACCTAAGGTCAAAACCACTCAAAATGTTAGTTTTGACATTTACATGAAGTGTATAAACAAGTCCCAAACATTGAACATTCAAAAATAAAGAAATTAAAAACTTCACCCTGTCGCGTGGTGCGACAGGCCCTCGCGTGGCGCGGGGGAGGAGGTTTTCCAGCAAGTTATTTTCTGTGAGCTGCACTTGCTGCCAGCTCCGGAAATTCAGATTTTTAACTTCGTTTGGCCATAACTTTTGACTCGTAAGTCCGTTTTAGGCGATTCTTTTTCCTATACGTCTGTAAATTCATTACCGACGTGCCTATTACAATTATCATACCGAAAAATTTATTTACGGACCGAAAGACTATATGTCATTATGCATTTATTCGTCTCACTCTAACTTTACCCGTTTTACTACCATTTAACTAGTAAGCCTATGGCACCTTATACCCAACATCCGGGGCTTATTATCACCCGCATTTCTTTACCAATCTCATGGTTTAATGATCTTGTGATTATTATCGCCATTATCAACTATTAGAACATTAAAGCAACAATTTACACAACTAATCGACCTGTTGGCTCATCTTGTGGAATCCTCTATTATGATGACTACCAATTGGTTCATTGACAACTCTAAGTGTATTAACTCAAATAATGATCATGGTCACTATATTCAACGCAATATCTATCCGACAATACGATTATACAAAGTTTATCAACAACTCGCTTAATGTAACGGGTCAAGTTACATACCTTTAGTGCACGCCCTTCAACCGCAAATCACCACCGGCTTGTCCGCTAGACGCTCCGGTATCCTTTCCTATAGAGTTCAATTATACCGCGTTTAGAACTCTTTCTAATCACATATCGCATAATTGCCAAAATACCACAATTAAGCGTTTTAACTTCTAAATTCCAGTTTCAAGCCTTCTTTGAGGCATTTCATCAAACACTTTAAGGGCAGATTTTTACATGTTTACATAGCAAGTCCCTAGCTTATCATTTAGCCCGAATTTCACATCAATCAACCCATTTTACATAATTGTTAGCTTCTAAAATTCTGAAGTCACTTCACAATTGTCAAATTACACTAGATCAACATCAAATTTCCTAGTGTTTATCAAATTCTACATAACCCACTAATCACCTACAAGGGTGTTCATGGATTTTACTAAAATTACACATGATTTCAACTTGTATTTGTCTAGGGTTTACTCCTAGACACTACAATGCTCTTAATTCATCTATATATCACACATGCATGACCATATTTCAGATTCTCTATGTTCATGAGAATTTCAAATGGAGGATTTTTACCAAATTTCACATACCTTATGATCTCCTTACGATGGGGATCACAAATCCAGGCTCTAATTTCGATTTCAACTTGGATTGAGCCTTCAATTTGTGAGTTTAGTGATATTTAGGGTTTTAAGAATGGGGAATCGCCCCCTCCTGCTTTCGATCGACCAGACCCCTCAAATGGGGTGTTGGTTTTGTTTTTATTAAAATTAATAATAAAAGTTTCAATTTTGACAACATAGGCCCCTCCACTTTTGTTTAACATGTTGTTTGGTTATTTTAACCCTATTTCAAGTTATTTCTAGACTTGTAGTTAACTAGGTTATGATTTCCTAGTTAACTAATTCTTGTTTATTTAAACGTTATAATTCTAATATAACGTTTTATATTTCTGGGGTGTTACAAGTCCACCCCCTTAAAAAGGGTTTCGTCCCCGAAACCGAATTACGTACCAAATAATACAGGGTAGAGTCGTTGCATCTCTTCTTCGGATTCCCATGTGGTATCCGCACCCTTCCCGTGTTCCCATTTAACCTTCACTTGGTTAATCACTTTGTTCCTCAAACTCTTCTCTTTACGATCTAAAATCGCAATTGGTTTTACTGCATAGTTGAGGCTGTTATCCACCTCGATATCATCGTAGTGGATACGAGCAGTTTCGTCTGCTAAACATTTTCGGAGATGTGACACGTGGAATGTGCTATGAATCCCACTCAACTCCTCGGGTAGTTCGAGATGATATGCTACTTTACCAACCCGTTCGGTGATTCTGAATGGCCCAATAAATCTTGGGCTCAACTTTTCTCTTTTTCTGAACCGTATTATTCCTTTACACGGCGATACTTTCAGCATTACCTTATCGCCCACTTGAAATTCAATCGCCCTCTTTCGTTTATCCGCGTATGACTTTTGTCGATCCTGAGCCGCTTTTAGGTGAGTTCGGACCATGTCGATCTTCTCATTCGTAGTTCGGATTATATCAGTAGGTGCTAGTCCTCGTGGACCCACTTCTCCCCAACATACCGGGGTTCGACACTTTCTACCATATAACATTTCACACGGGGCCATTTTAATGCTCGCGTGATAGCTATTGTTATATGAAAATTCGACCAAGGGTAGATAGACATCCCAACTACCCCCGAAGTCAATAATGCAAGCCCGCAGCATATCCTCCAACGTTTGTATTGTTCTTTCACTCTGCCCATCCGTTTGTGGATGGTAAGTGATGTGCGTGAGTGTTATTAG